>SNQJ01S0053733.1:32947-51856 GCA_010110895.2 Picea sitchensis
CTCCTGAGATGTGCCTCTTTTCCTCAATGACAAGTCATAATCTGCATAATGATGAATTAGGTCATTGACCCTTCCTTTATAGCTTTCCAAAACCCTAAATCATGTTGAAACCCTAATTCACTGTTGACTTCCAAAACCCTAAATCACTGTTTAAACCTAATTCACTGTTGACTTCTATTTTTAGCTCATAATGACTTAAAAGTGATTTTAACCCTTTTTAGCTCAATGTCACTTTCTGAATATTACACTTGTGACTGGAGTGACCTCTAGTAACCCTATTTACCCCTCTTTGTCCTTGGCTATAGTCTAACGGGGCGGTTTAGACCATTAAGCCTCCTCTCTGGAGCTCCTATTTGGAAAGGGACATTACTTCCTATGCCTAACCGCCCTATTCCTCCTCATCACTTTATGCGACAACCTCAATGTAATGGATTTGTCCCCTGCCCATTCATCTATAGTCGAGGACCCATGGATCTTTGCAGGTGAAGCATAGCTTCCTTCTCATAAGATCACGCCTAGTAGCATCATCCAAATTCTCCTTACCCTTCCACTCTCTCTATATTGGTTTCCTATCATGTTCCTCCTGTGGCACAATGGGTTTGGGAAAAATTTAAGTCTTTAGCACCGAGTCTACCAAATATCGAGTGTGTAAGATGGCATCTTGCAAGGTGTGAGGCCTTTATTCATTCACCCATCCTCTAAAGGGTTCTGTGAGCCCCTTTGTGAATAATATGATCATCCTGGGCTCGGATATATTTATCACTACCACTGCCACCCACTGAAACTCTCTAATGAATGCCTATGTCGTGCCAGTTTATATCAACTAGGCTAGAACCCTAAAATGGATCTCTGGATCCCTCCTGTCAAACTTGTCCATGAGTCTCTTTGTGAACTCCCTATAGGAGGTTATGTGAGTGTATCCCAATGTCACCAATCCATTATGCCACCACTCATGTGCATAACCCTCCAAGTGTAGGGTAGTGAAACTAATGGCTTTTGTCTCGATCATCTGGTTAAGCTTGTAGTATGTGTCTAGATTTTGTACCCAAGCTCTAGTTGTGCATTTGGACGATCCGTCAAAAGAAGGTATGGTGAGTTTACCAACTTTCTAGATGAAATCAATGTTATGTCCCCGTTGTTTTTGCTATCCTCCTCTCTGAGGCTCTCTAAGGTGGTTCCAGAGTTTGAGTCCACAATACTCGACCAGGGCCATGTCTTGATGGATGGCATGAACCAATGTTGGATATTCTCTCCTGTACTCTAAAATTTCCTCCACCTGAGTGGGCAGCCTCTATGTTATTGGTTGTTGAGATGTTGTTGGGGGTGCCCTCTGGAAACTAGAGAACAATGGCTTGGGAATCCTACTCAAAGAGGTGTATGTGCGAGTAGGTGACTGGGGTCTACTTCCTACCCCTTATTTCTCCTATGTTTCATGTGGGGCTTGTGTGCCCAGGGTTCCCACTATAGCTAATCTATCAGCCATCTGCGCTAAATACCAAGTCATGGTCTGCTGACTGACTACAAAATTGTTGTGTACCTACATGAAAGTTTCCCTTGGTTCCATGGGGGCATTAGCACTTCCCTTTGGTGTCTCATATATTTCTCCTAACATCCTCTATGCCTCATGCTCAACCTCACACTTTTCCGTTCTCTCTACTTCCCAGTGTGCCTCCTCCTCTTCCTATGAGCTGGGAGGTAAACGGGGGAAATCAAGTCTAGGTCTTCTCTCCTTGCATTTGTTGTAAGTGACATATTCGTCACCTACGTTCTCACGGCCCTCTGGGTCCTCTGCTTCACTCATCATCTTTAGTCACGGGATGGCAGGACTAAAGCTCTGATACCACTGTAATGTTCCTAACTCGACTAGTCTAGGAAACACTGCTAAACTATCAAATCCATTGTTTGATCTAATATTATGGGGGTTTTTGGATGCATTTGAGATAATGTTTTAAAAATCTTGGTGATTTTCGCATGTGTTTTTCATTCAATTGATGTTTAGACATAATATATGATGCATAAAGAATAAGGAACAAACACCATCTCATTCATATGTATTATGAGGGAAAAATAGCAGGAAATACAATAATATGTTGAAAGAAGATGAAATCGTCATCTATATCTTATGTATCTTCACTGGAATACAAGAAAATAATATATAATACACATGATCATATGATGAAGGCAAATTTGCACATGCACGGATAGATAGCCAAAAAGATGCAGTTCTGGAAACTCACAACAACTACTGCGAATATGGAAAACTCACCCTGGTGGCTATACTCGACAAAATCTCTTAGAAATTGTCCCAAACTTAGTGCCCTAGCCTTTAGGCTTGTATTGATGACTGAAGGACTGAATATTGGATTCCAAAAGCTCTGGATGTCATCCCCTTGGGGGGTTGCGCACCTCCTAGGCTCAATGAGTGTGCCCTAATGATTCCCCTGACAGAATCTGTTGCAATATAACTCAAAATGTGCACCCTATTCAATGTTGTACTAGGTCGGAAGGGTTTCCTCGGATATGATCTGAAAATCCCTCTGGAACCCCAAATGCCCCTCCTCAAGAATTGTGCACTATCTGGTTGTCTATTGCACTCTAAGAGATTCCATCGTTAGAATCTGATGACTAGTGGCTCAAAATATGCATCTTGGCTAGTCCTAAATTGGGTCAGGAGGAATCTGCAAGATAATATTTGACCTTGTGCAGCTACAAAAAACCCTCTCTCACCCTTGTGCCCTCACTGGTTGAGCTATGCAAACACTGCAACTTGGATACTCCTGAATAGCATGGTGAAATACCTGGATGGTGTCTCCAATAGGCTAGGGTGTATCTCTCAACACCAAAACCGATCAATGGTGGTGGTTTCCTCAAGAAATCCACAAAACAATAGAAGGTCGATTCTCCTCCTCCTATGGAAACTCTCTCAACATCAAATCATAACATAATGAGGAATTAGGTCAAATTCCTCCCTTTATACTCTTCTCGATCTAATTCTCAATTGACATCACTTAACCTAGGTACTTTTCCTCCTAAGGTGAGTAATTAATTAATTAATTCTCCCCCTCAACACCTTTTCATTCTATTTCTCTGTTGACTTTAGCTTAAGTGACTTTTCCTAATCTTTTTGGATTAATTCATCGTTTAGCCACTAATTCGCCCCTTATTTCTCCTCTTGTTCCTTTTTTGTGCCTAACTATAGTCTACGAGGATAAATAGACTACCAATTCACTTTGTGTTGGCCTACTCTTGGGAACATGACAACGCAATTTGCACAATCATCTGATTGACGACCTTTGTCTGGTCATCGGTTTGGGGGTGGAAACTAGTGGATTTAGTGAGCTTGGTGTCCAACAATGACCAAATACTCGACCAAAATGTGTTGAGGAACCTATTTTCCTGATCTGAGGTGATGGTCTATGGTATCCCAAAATGGACCCACACCCGTTCGAAGAAGAGCTTGGTAGTATTTGCTGCTATGATGCTCTTCTTGCAGGTTGTGATAATGGCCATCTTTGAAAATCGATCAACCACCACAAATACACAATCATTGTCATGCTTGGTGGATGGAAGGCCAATCATGTAATCTGTCGAGATGGATTCCCAAGGCCTCTCGGGAGTAGGAAGAGGGGTGTATATGTCTTTCTTCTTGATGGTTGGCTTGGAAATGGCACATGCAGTGCAAGATATGATATACTTGTTGACGTCTTGTCAAAGTTTTGGCCAATAAAAATGTTTTTGTAGAATGGCCACAGTTTTCTCCATGCCAAAATGTCCTGCCATATGACTGTAGTGAGCCTCCAAAATCATCTTTGCACGCTCTCTCGCGGGAACACAGAGGTGGCCTAGATGGCATAACAGTCCATGTTGGATGTGAAAATCAGCAACATTCGCTCCTGTACCCAAGAGCTGATAGGTAGTGGCGAAGTCAGGGTCACGCTGATAAAGTTGGGGCCACTCAGATGCCTCATGCCCGTAGGAATGGAGAACTATGGTGAGTGCAGCAATGGGAGGGAGGCTAAGGCAATGGTGAGTGCAACAATGTCTATGGAATCATTATACTTCTTATCTTTAGAGGGTTTGGTCACAGTTGTTTTGATTTTAGTATTATCTTTATCTTTTGAAGATTCAACCCTCAGATTACCTTTCAGACTCAACATGTCCTTCTCAACTTTAATTTCTTCCATAGTACTTTTTTCAGCTCTCTTAACAAACATTTTCATGTAAACAGGGAAGGATGAAGTATAGAATTCAATGGAAACATCCTTAGCAGACTTAGAAGCTCGAGGAATTTTCTTCATTAAAGTAAAAAATCGTTGATTGAAATCTTTAATCTTTTCTTTAGCTTCCATTTTAATTCTCAAAAGATCTAGGACTAGGGTTGTTGGAGTTTTGTCTTCTCCGAACTTTTCAATAAAAATAGTTTCCAGCGCATTCCAACTAGTGATAGAAGTTTTATTCAGAGAAAAGAACCAAGTTGAAGCCTTACTTTCAAATGTATAAAGAAATAATCTCCAGACAACATCTTCATGTTGAACATTCATAAGTCTAACAACTAGCATAAAAATTTTGATATGGCCTTCAACAGAATCTTTCCTATCGGGATCAAACTTGGGTAAAAAAAATTCAGGATGTGTGGGCATGTTATGGAGTGCCCAAGGCACTACAACAATGTCGGGAACCAACCAAGGTTGGTAATTCGATTGATTCAGGTTTGGTTGATTAGCTCCATCTATTGGTTGAGGATTGACATGGATTATTTGTTTGTCTTCTCTTGAATCTCCTTCTCCTTCTCCTTTAGGCTCATTTTCGAGTTCACTCTTGGGTGTTCTGGGTGGTGATTCAGGAGGACTGAGAGGTCTATTGACACCAAAAACAAATATGTAAGCTTCTAGGTGGAAATATGAGGGCTCTGAAATTCCTTGCAGAACTTGAGATAAGCGATATTCGGGTGTCCCGACGGTTGGGTTTTCCTCGTGGGTAAAGGAGTTTTCAAAAACATGGATATTCCCTTGTAGGGATTCTCTAGCCTTGGGGTACTGAAAAGTCAATCGAGAGTTCATTGGTTTTCTTTTTTCGTTGTCAAATTAACACATGCTCACATGATTATCTTATTATCGTATCAAACTCTTCTCTCGTAAAGTTGAGAGGGGTTGGAGATATAACTTCGGAGTGAGTAAGGATTCATTGAGTGGAAACCTGAGCTGGAGTATTGACAGAGTATGATTTGGGTATTAAAACTTTCTCAGGGTTTGTATGGTGAGAATGTTATCCAGGTGGATATCGGTGGCCACCCACCTTTTCCAACTGTCTCAAAATGATTTTTTGACAATTTTGGTAATTTACTATTTTTAGCAGTTTTTTACTTTCGGGGCCATTTTGAGGGCCTAAATGAAGGTTTTTAGGGATCAATATTCTAAATGATAGACGAAATCTTTGATTGAGCCCTCTAAATGAATCTCCTCGACAATACCTTTCCAACGAGCTATCGTGCACCCCAAACGGAGATCGTATGCCAAAGTTGCACCCCCGGGAAGTTGATACACCAAACTACTCAAAACGGGATCCACAAAATTGTTGGCTTTTCATCTTCCGTGGTTAGGGTTTTGGATTTTCTTTATGATAAAAAGACCTTTGGAGCCTCATTGTAAAATTATCTTCTTGCGAATGCGAGTAGCAAACACATCTCTTCTCAGAGATAAGTTGTCACCATTCTAGCGAGTCTTTCACTCTGTCACTCTGTGTTTTTACTGTCTTTGTACATTTTCGCTCATTAATAGAAAATTGTGTATTATTGTATCTCTATGTTTATGGTTGCATCTTTGATACATTTATGTAATATTATTGGATATCCGAGATATCTCTGTACATTGCTTTATTATATCTCTGCTCTCATTTCGTGCCTATGTTTATTACACGTGAAAATAATCCATATCAGAATCACCAGGCTGAACAATGTTTATTAGTGAAATATAATGGGTAGAATTTTGTGATTTCTTTGCATTCATTCACTCTTATGGCCCTCCTTCTAACGCCATTTATGTAGATGGGTTCAGGTTGACCTATCAAGCAGGTGAGGGAGAACACCCGATGAGGTCCCAATTAGACTCTCTTGTTTGAGATGACGTTTTTGACTAGTATGTATGCCTGATTACCACTCTAAAGTGTTATTTCAATATAAAATTTGAAAACTAAAGTAATTTACATTCTCTCCTTCTAACCATTGAACAATTATTTTATATTTCAATATAAAATTTGAAAACTAAAGTAATTTACATTCTCTCCTTCTAACCATTGAACAATTATTTTATTCAAAAAGCTATGGGAGAAATTTAGAACTTCCATTCTCTCCTTTGAGCCCTGAACATTTTTGTGCCTATCAAATGAGCCAGCTAAAAATTGTGGGAGAAATTTAGAGCTTCCATTCTCTCTTTGAGCCCTAGAACATTTTTGTGCTGTCAAATCAGCTAGCTAAGAATTGTGACAAGTTGTTCAACGTCGTTATCAAATTTGCAAAAATTATCACTAGTTGTATTCTAAATGTATGCTAAAAGTCTCGACCAACTCCCAAACCAACTCGCTTCTACTATCCGTGAGACTCGAGACTTGTTTCATGGCGACGAAACTGAAATGTCGGGGCAAAATTGTTTCAAAAGGGCATACGGTCGATTAAGATTCAGATTAGGTGAAGTAAGAAGGATCTCCATTTTAGTACATTTACACGGCAGAACTAAAAACCTTCTATAAGAGGGGCCGCATCCTTTGTTCCAAGTAGAAGACTGTGCGCACGAAGCCTCTCGATTCAGTGAAAGCAATGGAATCCCCTTGCGATATCGTCGATCTCCCAGTCATTGATTTCGCTCTCCTTCCATGGAAATCTGGAGGAGATGTACATCATCATGACCACCGGGAGCTCGAGAAACTGAGAGAGGCATGCCAGGAATTTGGCTTCTTTCGTGCGATCAATCATGGAGTCAACTCAACTCTTATTCCAACAGTGGACTCCATGGCCCGAGACATGTTTATGTTGTCCGCTGATACAAAAGAAAGAGCCATTTCCTCCATTTTCAATACTGGTTATGCCTCGCCCAAGACGGGTCCTCAGGGTAAAGAATCGCTGCCCGAGGGGATGGTCTTTCCAGACGACAATTCAGTAGATGACATCTCTTCCAAGCTTTGGCCCCAAGGAAACCACAAATTCCGGTTCGTTTTCCGCATCTTCATCCTGAAGTTTATGTAATATTCATATTGGTATCTTGACATGAATAATACTGGTTATTCTTTCATTCAAGTGATAGCTAAATTTGATGTACTGTTGCAGCGAGACGATGCAGGAATACAACTCGGAGATGAGGGAGGTGTCACATGGGATCCTCAAAGTGATTCTTTGCAGTCTGGGTCTTGACGTGACGAAGCACTATTCATCACCCCTGTTTGACAAATCTCAAGGTTGGCTACGCATGAATTTCTATCACAGCAAAAACGATCATGATCATCATAAGCAATTATACTCGAAAGCTCATACAGACATAGGGTGCCTTACAATTCTGTACCAAGACAATGTGGGTGGCCTTCAGATCCGAACAAAGAAAGGAGAGTGGATTAATGTCAAACCCTTGCCTGGATCGTTCGTTGTTAACATCGGCGACTGTTTACAGGTGAATCTTTCGAACTCTTTTTCCTTAAAGCTATTCGATTAGATTTGTGTTGTAGATCAGGACTTATAATCAAAGGGGGTGATGGCGATTGTTGGCAGATGTGGAGTAATGGCAGATACCGCAGCGCCGAACACCGTGTGGTGTATGGAGGATCAGAAAGGCTGTCCATGGCGTTCTTTCTGGATTTTACAGACAAAGCCGAGATTCGTGCTCCTGAAGAGCTGATCGATGAGAAGCATCCTCAAAAGTACAGAGCAGTCACGTTTGAAGATCTGAAGGCCTATTTCATGCGAGCTGGCCCAACTTTGGGCGGACCTCCTGTTTACTTTCTATTATAAACAGAAGGGAATGGTCACTTCACATTTCATGAATGCCGGCTATGCTCAACTCTTACGTCTTACATAGAGTTGAGTTGAATTGTTAATTATAAATGAATAAACGCGTAGTATTTTCTATATCTCTGATGAGTGCTGTGTCCATTAGAAGTTTCAAAAAAAAAATCCCACTCAATTTTGATTCAAAATTTTTTTATTCAATATGAATATGATTAATTATGAAAATTTATATACAAATAAGTATAATTAATTTTGAATGGTATGACTAATTATGAAAACTTATATACAAATAATTATAATTAATTTTGAATGATATGGTGGATAAAAATACTTAATAAAAAAATAAACTAATTTTAAATAATATGAAAATAATAATTAAATAAATATTGATTTTTAAAATAGAACAAATTATAATGTTATACCTATCAAGTGCACTTCATTTCTTTCATATATTAAGGCTTTAGGTCAATAGGGACCATAGCAAACTTGGGCTATCTTGATACTGCTTGATACTGCTTAGAGATGCAATATCTCAATAAATAAATAACTAACTTCTTCTTCAGACTCCCGAGATTCAATATCTCAATAAATAAATAACAGTAATAAACAAGAGAAATAGCTGCCAAGCAGCTAGTCTCTATCTCATTGAAAAATCCAAAAGATATATAGAGTGTTGTTATATCCTCATTAAATTCGAAATTTGTCTTCGATTGTGTAAAAATACCTAAAACATAATATAATAGACATTATAACATAATATGTTATAGTAGACTCTAAAGCTACCCGAAACATAATATAATAGACATTATATTAATACCTGAAACATAATATAATATAATAGAGATTATATTAACAAGTTCAAGTTCTTTAAATTGAAACTTTATAGCTACAAATATATGTATTGGTTAGTAAGGTGTATTCACCGGTGGGCAAGCAAATAATCAAGATGGGTCGACGCTCGAATCCCTTTTGAATTGAAAAAGTTGGTAGCTAAACCCGTGACAACATATGCATTAGGTTTATGTAAATATCAGTTCCAAGTAAATTTGTTTCTAGAAATTGGAAATAGTTTTTATAGAATGGTGAAAATTTAAAGAAGCATAAGCACTCAGAAAGCAAAGGTGGTTATATTCTAGTTGCTAATACCATTTAATTTAGTTAACATCATTATATCAATATATAAACCATTATAAAAAATAAAAAAAAGATATGTAATGTCAATGTTTAGTATCAATGCTTAGTATAGATGACATAACTAAATTTAATATAATATTGAATTATAAAATATTAATAATTTATTTTATACCTTTGTAGACTTTACCAGTCAAATTGCTGGGCGGAAAGAAGTCCCTTGTTCCATAAACAAGAGAGTCTCATACACCAAATTGATGTGCTGACTTGGCTATGACCTTAAAAATAGATTATTATTATTATAAATTAAATATATAAAATATAATTTTATAAATCAAAACTGATAACATATTCCTTTATAAAAAAAAAAATTAAATAAAAAAATACAAAACATTACTTATACAAAAAAAAATTAAATAAAAAAATACAAAACATTACTTATACAAAAAAAAATTAAATAAAAAAATACAAAACATTACTTATACACACGTCAGAATAACTCTGAAACATTAGATTGAAAGATCAATAAATCTCCACTAGTGTCGCTATAATACTCCACACTATTCTTTATGCTTATTTAAATTATAATACATTGAAAGAAGAAAACTCCACATGTAAGGCTTATTTGTAGAGTGAAAACATTAAGAAAACTTTGAATATTACTAGCAAGTTTACATGATGATACTCATCTCATTATGGTACTGTTTTGGAATACGACTTTAGTTTATTGGTTAAACATTCATTTCCATTGCAATGAGGTGCCTTTACCTTTTATTAATATATTCATTAAATAATAAATATCAGTGAATATCAATGAGAACTATTAACAAGAAAATTTTCAAATTTTCTTTTGTACTGGGCAGTTTTATAACCAGCTGTCAATGGCCTTGGAAGCCATAGCTGCTAATTCCAGTCATTGTTGAGATTTTGAATTGATCTGCAGGGGTAGCCATAGCTACTAATTCCAGTGGTATAGCTGCTAATTCCAGTGGTTGTTGAGCTTTTGAGATTCAGGTCTTTTGAGCTGATCCGCGGGGTAGATTCAGGTCCTTAGTTAATGGATAAACTTATGTCTTCAGGGCTGCCATGGAGAAAGGCTCTGTCGTTCCACGAAAGCATGCACCGTACTTCCCAAAGCCTACATGCAACTGAACAAATGTAATAAGTGTATGAAGTGGTGTCTCCAGGGGGCAACTTCATACATCGACTACAAAGGCTAAGTATCGTCAGAGCCTTGGCAAATAAGGAATTTATATTATATATATGATTTATTTTTTCTGAAAAGTCTTAAAAAAAAAACTGAACACATCAGGGCCAATCATACATCACCATTTATAAACCAATCATAACAAAAAATTTAAAAATTCAAAAAAAAAAATATTTATTTTTAAATAAGTTTTAATATATAATTGGGCAAATTTAAGGGAAAGTGAAGATTCAGCTTACTAAAATACACCAAGTAATACCAGTTCGACCCATGGGCGAAAGCTATAGTCCCTTGCTACGGGCAGGGACTACTAATAGACTTAGTACTTGGATACTTGACTTTACTGGGCACTTGGATACTTGGCGGTGTCTATCCTTTTTCTTGTTTCTCGGAGCAACCATTCATTATATTAGATGAATTAAAAGGAAAAATGATTATTTTAAATGAAATATTTAATTTATTAATTTTATTGATTAACTTTAATTTTAATTAATTTTAATCTTAGGCAGTTTATATATAAAATTGAATAAAAAAATTAATTTTATAAATATTTAATTAATTAATTTTATAAATTAAAGTTAATTTTAAATAATTTGAGAATAATTGAATCACTATTGATTTTAAAAGGTATAATATTAATACTCATAGTAATGGTAAGAAATGATTATTTAAATGAAATATTTAATTTATTCGTTTTATGTATTGAAGTTAACTATAGTTAATTTTGGGTGATGTGGTGGATAGGGATAATTGAATAAAAAGAGAAAATAATTTTAGATGGCCTCGAAATAATTGAATCAATATTGATATTCAAAGTATAACACATTAGTCCCCGAGGTATAGAAGAGTTGGTGACGGAGTGTGTTGTTAAGGGTTGGTGTTGCAAAAAATCCAACCATGTTAGGGTTGGTGTGGAAAAAAAGTATAACACATTATAATGAGAGTGTGATATTTGAATTAAAAATGTAAAATGATTATTTTAAGTATTATTTAATTTATTGATTTTAAATGGTTTGATGAGTATGTAAAATTGAATAAAAAAAAATAATAATTTATTAATTTTATAGATTAAAGTTAATCATAATTAATTTTAAATAATATGTAAATAATTAAATTAATATTGATTTTAAAAGAAATAATACATTATAATATTGATGATGATGATGATTAACGTCAGTAAGACCAAATTGGTCTATCCAACCTTAAGAAGGTAAGTGATTACTTGTGATTATTTAGAATTTTGTTTTTGTGCTAAAAAAACATTAAGAGAAGCTTTCCAAGATCACCATACTTTTGTTGGATTAAGAGGTTAGGAAGGTTGGTAGTGTGACAAATATTTGTAAAATGAGATCTAATATGGTTATAGGTTGGACAATCTAAGAGAAAGTGTTTTTCATCTTCAACCTTGTTAGTGTCACAAAGGTGACACACTCTTTCATCCCATGGAATTTTAGGAATTGACCAACGCCGAGTTTCACTATGGAGCTCATGAGAATTTGTTCTCATCTTAGCAATGCTTATTTTGTCTTTACACTTGGAAAAACATATAGATAATTTTGATCTTCTAGATTATGGTTTATTACATCCTTATAATACCTTAATTTTATGTTTTCCTCTAATTCTTTATCACATCATATGTTCTCCTTAAATTTTGATTTGACATTTTTTTTAATAGTATCTTTATTATGCAAAATGGTGTCTTCCATGATTCCCCAATAGTTTATCCAAGACCGAGCATCTTTATGCCATCCTCACTTGAGTCGATGGTGGTTATGACTTGATTTTGAAGCAATTTTAGGAAGTCTCTTGTCTTCCATGTTGTTTAACTTGTTCTTATACATTAGGTATCTAGTCATAGACATGCTCTCAATGGGGGACATGCTTGTTTCTAAGAGGAGGATGGGATAGGGTGTATTTCCCTTAATTTTGAAATTATAGGTTATAAAATTCTTTTGTATTTCTTCTATCTTTCTCTAGGATTCACGAGAGATACTACAGCCCCAAACTTTACATCCAACAAGTGTAACAAGAGTCTCAAAGAGGAGTTTATTCTTATCCCAACTCAAAAGATCAACTGATTCACAATGTTTTCAAGCCCATAATAATCTTTCCATCCCCCAATAATCATTTTCTCAATGCTATAATTCCAATTGAGCTTGTGGTGAATATCAATTCCAAGATATTTGTATGAATTCACTTCCTCCAAGTTGTTGTTTTCATGTACGAAGGTATCATAAGGGATCTTATTGGATTTAATAATCATGACCTTAGTCTTATCAGTATTAACAGTCATTCCCATATTGGAGCAAAAATCCTTGAGGATTCTTAGTTGGTTTTCAAGATCATGGGGACTCATTTCCATAAGAACGATATCATCGGCATAAATAAGAAGATTGATGACTATACCAGTGAGAGTAGGGTCGACACAACCTTATTTTTCCAAGCAATCTTCTAACTTGTCAATGTATATGCCAAAAAGGGTAGGGGACAAGGGACAACCTTGTTTGACTCTGATATTGCAGTTAATCTCTTTTGATCATCCCTTAGTGTTTTTAAACTTAGCAATAACGTTCTCACACATCCTTATTGCAGTAGCCCTCAATTTGAGAGGCACTTTTATCTCTTCCAGCCTATTCCAAAGGTTTTTCCTAGGAACCATGTCAAAAACTTTTCTAAAGTCAACAAAACAACAAGAAATATTGGTTTTAGTATTGTAGAACTCATCTGCAATGATCCTAAAGGTAACAAGATGGTCCATAGTTGAATGTTATATCCTAAACCTGGCTTGGCCTTTATCTCTTTTACCATGACTTTCTAGCCAAAGGATAATATTCTTTTCCAAAATAATTCCATAAAGCTTGGCTAAAATCGGGCTAATCATAATGGTCCTATAATTAGAGGAAATGTTTATATCCCCATTTTTAAAAATAAGAACAATGAGGCTTTGCGTCCAGGGTTTAGGGAAGCCCTGCTTGACTGATAAATTGAAGAGCTTGTGTATGTGAGGTGTTAGCACTGAGAGTCACCCTCATACTGTAAGAGGATAAACCTAGTACCCATCAAAATGTTTGTGGAGGTAGGTTTATGAATGGAGGTCAAAAGGACAAAACTCAGTACATAATGTTTTAACACAAAAACTGGACAAGCAATGCATAGGGAAATGAGGTCCTCATTAACTTCAATCAGTGGTTTAAGTTTAAAGGTGAGCAAAGGGAAGACTTAGTGAGAAAGGTGAAAAAGTCTGCCATGGGCATCTGGCTTTCAAGCAACTTGGTGAAGAAAAACTCAGGCACAAGAGCACTCTTGGACTTAAGTTTCAGATGCTAAAATATATCACAGTAACATAATAATCAAACCTCCATTACTATGTGACTACAACAACTCGTCTGGATCCTCCATGCACGAGCATTTTAGCATAAGAAGAAGCAAGATAACAAAGAAACTGTTTGAAACTGGTCACATCAATACTGTAATCAAACCTACATTACAATACGACTACAACCTTCATCTGGATCCTCCATGCACGAGCGTTTCAACACAGATTAAACAAGATTATGAAAGAAACTGACTTCTATTAATGTGAAAGTCTCAAGTCACATACAAAACTAGAGAACAACTTTGTTATCAAAATATTACAAAATAAGGAGCTCTTCTCAACCAAGTGACAACCATAACAAAATATTGAACTGATCTATTTATACTCAGATCAGTCCACAACTACCAGGAGTGTGAGTCGACCATCTCATTCAAGGCTTTATGTATGTGCATCCTTCTATCAGACTGTGTGTGTATCCTTCTGTCAGACAAAAGCATAGATCAACATGGACCTGCAGGAAAAACCGTCCATAGGGATACCTCGGGCTGACAATTATATCTCCACGACCAGGCCCTCCATGCCTTCTATTTATGGATTGAGTCGAGGTTTCAACCACCACTCATTTTTCATTAACGTCCTTCTTATTTTTTCGGGATCGCAACGAGGCCTAATTCTTAGGGTCGGCCATGTGTTGCTCTCAAATTTGTCATTTTATAATCACGTGAATGCAGGGTCATCGAAGGCAGTTTGGACCCACACCAATTTTGAGCCCGCAATTCACCACCTTCCTCCATGTATCTCTTTCGCCATACCATGGTTTCAATTGCAGGATCGCTCAAGAATTTTATTGTTCTAACATGTTGTGTCCCCGCAATGAAACGTGGTCGTTGATATAGTCGTGATCTGCGATCTGGGTGCACCTACTAAATTTAGCGTCACCACTAAATTTTAACCGCCCACCAATTCTAGGATCCATTAAAATTGCACATGGAGATGGCACTAATCCTGATGTTCGAACAAGAACACTTCCTGGAGGATGATCTCCCGTAGATGACATGGAGACTTGACGTCACTATGATGACATGTCGTGGACGGAGGGGTAACATGTGTCACTCAGAAACAGGTTGAATACATGACCAAAAATGCTTGAAATTATTTCCATGTGTTAGCGCTAGATGGATGCCACGTGTATTCGACACTTCAGAGCTCGGGGGCGGCATGCATGTAGAGTTGGAGCTCCGAAGTGAATGAAGACCTTTGATTTGAGGAGGACACGCAATAGGGATCTGTGGACTCCGAGAGAAACTACTTCAGAGGAAAACGAGAGTGGGGAGGCTGAAACTCTCGAAGCCCGAAGTCACGATCTAAACTACCACTGATAGATTTGGAAGGACACGTGACAACGATTGGTGGAATTCGGGAGAAAACACTCCAGATGAAAGTGAGAGGGGAGCAGCTAAAACTCCCGAAGCCCGGAATGGTGAAGCAAATCATGATTGTCTGTTGGAGACGAACATGCGGTAGAGATCCGCGTACTCGGGAGCAAGGGGATGGAGGATTCGTTGACCGAGAGTTGTCTGGAGCACCAAAGAGATACGAAGCTGAAACCCTGGTCGTTGATGGCCTAGACGTGTGACAAAGATCTATGCATTCCGGGAAAATCATTTTAGAGAAAATTGAGAGGAGAAGTGATCCGAAAAGATCTTTTAAATGAAAATGGTCGAGTTATTTTGCATGAGTTAAAATACCATTTAGGAAACTGAAGAAAAAGGAAGATTTAATGAAGAAACTTATCAGCCATATAAACATGTACAGATCTGAAAATAAACATAAAGAAAAACAAACATAAAACACCAAAGTGATAACGGAGTTCGGCAATCTCGCCTACGTCTCCAGGCTTTTGTCTCAATGGATGAGGCTTTCTTATTTCTGTTCGAATCTTTAAAAGTACATCATGATATTTCCAAAAGGATTACAAACTAATATGGTCTTTTTCTACCAGATCTCTAGAACCCAAAAAAACTGATGGAACTAAAATCGGATGAATGGAGCTCCCAGAAATGGCCCACAAAGGTTCTCTCCTCAATGGCTTCCCTGCATAAAAATGGCTTTGGCTCAATAATTCTTCAACATAAACCTGTTCTAAACCTTCTTCCCTGGCTTCAAGAACCTCTGGTTTATATAGGCCTGAATTTGGTAACCATCTCCCAACTTCCCCCCAAGATCTGGCCTCAAAAAGGGCCCAAGATCCCCCAATATTGGCCAAAATCCCTCAAAATTGTTGAGAAAATCATTGAAAATCATATTATATAGTTAAAAAACCCAATTTTGAAATATATATTGGGCRCAACCCCTTACACRCGAGATCCTAGTCCTATGGAGCGCCTCCATGTGGCCTCGGGCTAAGTCCTGGTGCGCTGCCCCCCTAAYTGTTCTACTCCTGGTCGTGTGGCACATCCATGGAACCTCGGGCTATGCTCCATGTGACCCTTAATTGTTATAGTCCCATCCTTTAAGTCATTGGTTACTCCCTTGGTCAGCGGGATAGCTTGACCGACCGGGGTTAACCCTCTTATTCGCGCCAAGTGTTGTCTGGAGTCCTGGTCATATGCAAAGTTGCCAACGTGATCGGGGGCTAGAGCTATACCATAACAAACACACGCACCAAATAAAATGGAGGGAGTGGTCATATATGTCGGTTGTATGGTTGTTTTCGCCGAGGGTTGGGGCTATCCCCATCCCTTTAGTCCACCGGATTTCAACACACGCAAACTTGTATATAACCGACGCCATATAAGGTTAAGACCCACCTAGTAGGTGGGCTGGTAGCCTGGCCTACGCGAAGAGTTTGGCACCCATGGAGGTCATGGGTTCGATCCCCACAGGCCCTCAACTAATTTTTCCAAACAATAACCAATAAAGGGATGCCACGTGGCAGCCCAGGACTGGGCCACATAGCACCTTCACATTCGATCAATAAATGCCACATGTCACTCAGTCATTCGACCACCTACATATGCCCAGTCAACACATGTCCCTGTCAGTTGTCAATCCATTCAGTGCCACGTGTCGTACGGTCATGCCATGTGTCACCCTTGCAGTGGTGACATGTGTCACAACCTGACTCGTCCACTTGTTTACCCAATCAACAACCTATCCACGCCAGCATGCCAACACACCCTGCCACATCAGTTGTATGGTCGTACAGCCTGTACAATCAAATTCCACGTGGCACTGTACAGATTGTACAGACTGTACAGTCATCAAATTTTTGCCTGTTTGGAAAAACGAACAGATCGCGATATCTAGAGCATACGACATTCGTTTGAGCCCGTTCAAGTTGCATTGGGTTCGTATCAACGAGGCCTATGCACACATCCTGATCACTTTTATTTTTAGGCCTTCCTAGATCCAATTTGGTCCCGAGATCCAATTCTGGATGAAGAAGTGCCAACACACCTGAAACTTGAACTCCGAAGTAAATCATGCCCATTTGTTGGAGAAGGAAATGGGGCGCTTGATATTTAACTCCGGGGCTTCTGCCTAGCCACTAATCCTCGTGCAATTTTTAAACTCTGACTGTCTGAGAGCTGCTAATCTCAACTGTATATGGGATCTCTGTCGTTGAAACATGAACCTTCCTGCTGCTTGTTTTTCAGCCCAAAATAGACTGCCTTTGAGTGTTGCACTTGGATGCTTCCTGTGCGGACCACGGACTTGGATGAAATTTTGCCCTTGACAACTATATGTAATAACATTTGGCTCCACAGGGGTTGGCATGCTCCATACGAGCTGCTAAGAACGTGCAGTTCCAGTGCCTTAGCTGTTGGGTTGTGGAGTCGAGCTCAGATACATTTGTTGAAGGCAACAGGTTGACATGTACACTACTCTACTTACAAAAAAGAAAACAAACACACATGCTCCAGAAGGAGCTTATTTATGTACAATCCTAGACTAACTGACTTTTTACAATGTGCTAGGTGAAAGCAAACTTCCACCATAGCCACCCAAACTATTTGATAATACAATTCTTCTCTTCACTGTCAATGATCCACAAAAGGTAAGGGAAGTATGAAAACAGAAAGAAAACATGTTTTGGATCACTAACAATACCCCCAAATGATGATAAGATGAATAATTTTGCAGGCTCCAATGCTTTTGGAAAACTCAACTCCATATACAACCCCAGAAGGTCATAAAATTTATAATAAGGCATGCTCAACTGGTAAGAAATTACCTCCTTTATTTCATCATTGCTCACATGTTGTTTGAAATGAATGGGTATGTCTTCTGCATTGCTGGTTTTTCCTCGTTCTAGCTCCAACATGTCATCTTCATACTTATAGATTTCATGTTGCTCAATAATTTCAGGAGGAAGGGGAAAAATTTGCTCGTGACCTTCAACATCACTTTCCTCATAGTTAATCAAATCTTTATGAGAACATAAAACAATAGATGAATCATAACAACGACTAACTGAGTCACCTAGAGTAATGCAAGATGTATCAAAAGCCTTGTTATCATCAATTTCATCATTAATGTAATTCCCAACATCATATTTTTGAATAAAAGGATCATAAGAAGACTCATATATAATTGACTCTTCATCCACTTCCTCAATGGAAAATCCCCTTTTATTTTCACTACTAGAAGAATTAATAAGTGATTGTTGAATATGAGATCCAAATTCTTCACAACAGTTTTCAAAAAGTAAATCAGTCGGAAAAAACCTTTTAAAATGCTTACTGAATGCAACATGGAACTGTTCCAGGGAGGAGATGCTAGTAGGGGGAAAGGATCTATACCACTCAAGAGCATCTCCCTCTAATGGGTACATGAACATCTTCATTAATAAATCCTCATGATGTATTCCCCATTGATGCATGAGTTCATGAAACTCAAGCAAATGATCAAGAGGGTTGTCATCTCTATGTTCTCTAAATCTAGGAAAAACATCTCCCCATTCATCTATAGTAGGAACAAAATTTGGAAAACAAGGAACAACAGAGAAATTAAAAGGAGCAAACCTTCGAGCCAAGATGGCTTCCATATGAAAATATGACTTCTTAAAAATGTGGAGACACCAATGGATTCTTTAACCATGGAGTCGCCAGGTGAATGATATGCAGTTTGAATGTGTCTGGTCTTTGTTCACCACAAAAGATCAGATATGATCGTTGTCGTTCTCCCGGGGAAAGATATTTCGTTACTATGTTCCCTAGAAACGACGCCATTAATGTTAGCACTGAGAGTCACCTTGAGAGT
>SNQJ01S0053733.1:56302-68205 GCA_010110895.2 Picea sitchensis
AAAATAGGCTAAAGACATGTCCAAAAATGCTTGAAATGAGTGCCACATGTCAGCACTAGATGGATGCCACATTTATTTAGCACTTCGAAGCTTGGGGGCAGTCTGCATGTAGAGTTGGAGCTCTGAAGTGAATGACGATCGTCGATTTGAGGAGGACACACGATAGGGATCTGTGGACTAGACTCTGGGAGAAACTACTTCGGAGGAAAATGAGAGTGGGGAGGCTGAAAATCTGGAAGCCTGAAGTCTCGAAGTAAACTAACACTGATAGATTTGGAAGGACATGCAGAAACAATCAATGGACTTCGGGAGAAAACACTCTAGATGAAAGCGAGAGGGGAGAAGCTAAAACTCCCGAAACCCGGAATGGTGAAGCAAATCATGACCATCTGTTGGAGACGGACACGCAATAAAGATCTGTGTACTCGGGAGCGAGGGGACAGAGGAGTCGTTGACCGAGAGTTGTTTAGAGTGCTAAAGAGATACGAAGTTGGAACCTTGTTCGTTGATGGCCTAGACGCGCAACAGAGATCTGTGCATTCTGGGAAAAACATTTCGGAGAAAATCGAGAGGAGAAGTGCCAAAACACCTGAAACCCGAACTCTGAAGTAAATCGTGCCCATATATTGGAGAAGGACACATGGCGCTTGATATTTAACTCTGGGGCTTCTGCCTAGCCACTAATCCTCGTGCAATTTTTAAACTCCGAATGTCCAAGAGTCTCTAATCTGAACTGTATACGGGATATCCGCCGTTGAAACATGAACCTGCCTGCTGCTTTTTTTTCATCCCAAAATAGATTTCCTTTGAGTCATGCACTTGGATGCTTCCTGTGTGGACCACGAACTTGGACAACCTGTTGCCCTTGAAAACTATATGTGATAACATGAGGGATAAGGATTGGCCCTCCGATTTTAAAAATTTCAGCTTGGTAGCCTTTAATGTCCTTAGCTTTCCCATTTGCAAGCCACTTAACTCATAAACTGACATTTATGCATTTGAGCCTCAAATTATAGAAGGTATACAACTAATTGAGTTGGAATTAAGCAACCTCCTAGAAGCATATGGAAAAAAACAAGATAATGGAAAAGGACATTATCTAAGAGACATTGGGATATATCATACTTATTAAGTAGGTTATATGGCATTAGTTACTACCTCTGTAGGTTTCAGATTATGGAAGATACATAGCGCCAAAATCAGTTGTGCCACACATGAGTTGAATATTCTTTATATTCATAACCACATTACTTGGAGAATTGCTTCAATATTGCTTTTGTTTAACATGTATATATCGGTGTAATTGACTACTTTTATTCATCTGTGGAATTATCAACTTTGTTTCTTTGGGATTGTCAAATCCACGTCGATATGAAGTGTTACAAATTCTTGAATATCAATCTGAACCAAAAGATATGTTTTTTAACTTCATTAAGATAATACATATAAGTTCTAGATGATGAAAACATACCCAGATCAACTGCCAACATAACAAAAATTGACTCCAACTTCAGTGGCCCCAGACATCAGAGAAATGTCTAAATTTTGAATTGGAAGGCTAAAATTATTCATTGACTGATTACAATACATATTCTGGGTTAAAATCATATCATGTAGACACGAGAACTCTTGTAGTTCACTTTGATCCTGCATTTTTATATTTGAGACCAGGGATGATTTTAAGGATGGGAATTTATTTTAAAATGTAGAAACCTTGGCGAATCTTACTAATCCTTCATATGTCAACTATAAATGTTTTGCGATATTTTTGTAAAAATATTCAAATTTCTAAGGATTTTATATATTTTATATAAAATTTTGGCGATTTTTAAGGTAAAATAATTTTTTCCTTTAGAATTTGGGTGAATTATTTTTAGAATAGTGAATCTTTTTTTGGGAAAAACCATGAAAAATTAGCCCATGAGCGAAATTTATCCCCTAAAATCATTCTTATTTCAGACACTAGTTTACATTAAAAAGTAGCACTAATTATGTGAAGCATATTTACAAACTTACAAATTAATATTAATCTCTTGTCCAAAAAAATGGATATGATTCTCATCTTCTTATTAATATTAATAATAAACTTTCAAGATTCTCATCTTCTTGTTCACTCTCTATGTTGTCTTTGTATCCCCAAAAGGAATCAAGGTTGGTTTCTTCATCTGGATCTTCTTCAGAAATGGTTTCTTCTTCTTTAGAACTCTTGTGATCATCATCCTAGGTTTATTGGGTTATGAAGAGGACTTCTCCTCCATCATTATCTACTTCATCACTCTCATCTGAGGAGATTTCATCATCCTTGGAGTAGAAGTTATTTTTATTATTGAGACTTATCTTTTTATAGTAGCAATTTTCAACAATATGTCCTATTCTACCACAGTTAAAGCATTTGAGAGGAGACTTACCTTTATATCTTCCAGTTCCCTTCTGGAACCTTCTTACGAAATTTGTTATTTCTTTATTAAGGTCGTTATCCTTGTCTTTTTTCTTCTTTATGGATTTAAAGGCCGCTTCATTGTTTGGCTGGTCACTTTCTATACCTGTTCTCATTTCATATGCTATAAGAGACCCATGTAATTCATCCATTGTCATTTTGGTCAAGTCCCTAGTTTCTTCAATGGCGGAGACCTTAGCGTCATACTTCAAGAGAAGTGATCTCAACACTTTTTGTACAACCAAGGATTCGTTGAGATCTTCATCTAATCCTCTGATAGCATTAACAACTTCATCAACTCTAAGAAAATAGGTTGCAATATCTTCCTTTTCATCCATCTTCAAATTTTAAAATTCTGCTCTATGTCATTGAAGCTTGACCTTCTTAACTTTTGGATCACCTTTGTAGATACTCTTGAGTTTGTCCCATACCTCTTTAGCAGTGTTGCATCCCATCACTTTGCTGGAAATGGTTGGTGCCAATGCTCCTAGAATAACATGTCTGGATTTTGAATTACAATTCATAAGCTTCTTCTCATTTGGATCGATTGGAACATTCTTTGGAATTACATAGCCATTTACAACTGAGTACCAAATGTCTACTCCGAAAGTTGTTAGGTAATTTTTCACTCCATCACTCAGTATGCATAATTGCTTCCATCAAATCGTTGAATCCCATTTGGAATTTTCTCATGGTCATCCATCTTTGCTCAGGATTTTCCTTCCAGTGGTTAAACTGTTCTTAAGGAAATCGACTCTCATTCCAATTGTTGATACTGAGAGGGGGGTGAATCAATATCAAGTACAATTTTTAAAAAAATTCAACTTATACTTAAACGAGATTATATATTCGATTATATCCAATGAGAAATGAACAATAGTAGAAGAGTTACACCAATACACCATAATACAACATGCACAATATATGAGAAATAATCAATAGTTATTGTTCAAGGAAAGCAATGACTTCCGAGGGAAGCTACAACTTCCAAATATAAAGGGAGGGATAAACCTCCAAAAGGAAGATACAATCATCCAATATCAAGAGAGGGTTGAACTCTCCATCCTTTCCCCTTCCTTCCACCCAAGAATATATGAGAGCTAATAAAACTCTACATTAAATTATCATCATCAACCAACCATCACATAGAACCTGATAATGCTTCCTGAGACTTCTTCAGCTTCTGCAATTCTTCACTTCTTGGAATACTCTGATCATGTAGATACTATTACTCAATGTATTCTCTAAAGCTCCTCCAATTTTCACTCCTTGAATCCTCCCAGAAAAGGAGTTATAAAGAAAATGGTAGACCTTATTCAATTCTGGTTTATTCAGGAAAGCAAACTTGTACAGCATGCCTCGCGCTCAATATTTAACATAATATTCTAAAATTCGTACACATGAAACTACATCCTGTACTGTTTCCAATGCAATTGGTCTCACTTCATTTGGATTCTCTATGAAGACGTCATGACTGTTTTACCCGGAACACTTGTTTATGACTAGCTTCAGGACTAGTCAAAAACCCTATCTTCCATAGAGTGTATCTACAAAATTATAGCGAATAAAGAGTTGAAATTTTTACCACAAGTACATAGATATGTCTTCTCAATAGCATACAAATTTCACCATCTGAATCGTTCTAGAAACAAAGTTATAGCAAAAATGGTAAGATGACATGTAAATAACATACCTTAGAACACATCACCAAAAGACTTTATGTTCCCTTGAAATTCGACCTTCTTTACATCATATTTTCTCTGAAATTCAACTTATATCTCCTTGTTTATTAAAAAACTTGTGTTTATTCTAAAATGAATGTATAATGAGATGTATTTATACCCTTTATTTCACTTCTTTTTAACATTAGGGCCGACATGTAGTTTTTGTTTCAATTCACATTGTCATCTTCAAAAATTCATTTCTCCTCAATCATGAGGATCCAGTTGACGTGCCACATACCACCATAAACGACATGACTTATACTTTCCATCCATGGGTGTTGTACCTGCATGTGTAATTTCCTTCATGTTTATCTACTTCGATCAACTGTTGGGTCCAAAAGCCAATGGCTAGGGTTAACATCAATGACTACAACCAATGACTAGGGTTGACATCAATGACAACAAACAATCTTCCGACAAGAACAACCAACAAGTTTATGGTAAAAGGATGAAAAGATAGAGAAGGTCTAGTAAGTGTGGTAAAATATGTGCAAGTGGTCTGACTCAACTAGTTTGATCAGGGGTTACTAAATATAAGTATAACAAAAGCCACCACTATTTTTTCAATAAATATGAACTCCAAGGGTTGTGGTCCAAAGCTTCTTCAAACTTCAGTCACCTTTGGTGATGATATAGAGAAATAACAATGGAAGAGGATGTGATGATGGTTTAAAATATTGTTTCTTTAAGACAGAAAAAATTCTAGTGCATTATAGAGAAATATGATTTTTCCCATATGAAGGGAATGCATATGTGTTTTATAAAAACATTTATTTTTAATAGAAAGAGTTGTGCACATGTGTTTTATTAGAAGAGAAATGTGCATGTGATTTTCTTACCTAGACTTTGTGTTAGTTGAGATGCTAGGTTTGGGCATATTGAAGGAAGAAATTATAAGTGTGATCACGTTTTGGGTTTTCACAATATGAGAGCTTTCTAAAATTTTGATTGTTATTTTAAGCCATCAACTTCTTGCACACAGCCATAGGCATACTGGTAAAGTGCATTTTTACGAACAATTTTTTTTTTCTTAGTCATCGATTATTTGTAGTTGGAAGCCATCACAATAGTTATAGGGAAGAATCATATTTAAAGGAATTTTCAAACATTTTTAATGGAATTCATCACATTTTTTAGTATATTAGTGTATTTTTTAAACAAAAATAAGTAGTTCCACATATACAAATTTTCAAACAGTCATTTGTACTTTAGGGTCCTCATATAGCCCTAAATTATGTCATTTATGTAAAATTAAAACCTTTTTTTAATTTATTTTCCAAGAGTACACCTTCTCAATATTGAATCTAATCATCCTTAATATAGAAACTTGTTGCTTCTATTTGGAATGCATTATATGTAATAATGTATGTGAATAAGGGAAACTGTAATATAGTTGTTTTCTTTCATCCTTAATATAGAAACTTGTTGCTTCTATTTGGAATGCATTATATGTAATAATGTATGTGAATAAGGGAAACTGTAATATAGTTGTTTTCTTTTACAATTGATTCAAGCAACCTATTTATTAATAAAATAGTATTTATTAATAAAATAGCATTTGATGACTTCCATGCTTAATCCAAGGATTAAGTGATTATTCATAAGAATTTATGAGGATTATTGATTTTAATTACAATTTTAATAAAGTATAAATAATTTAAAATTATAAAATATATATAATCTAAATTTTAAACAAGTTAATAAACATTAAATATAAACTAAAATAGAAAAAAACCTATTCAAAAATAGCTATAAAACCAAGAAAAAAACATAAAAATATTCATAAAAAATGAATAATATAAAAATTAATTTATAATAAAGATTAAAAAAAAAAAAACTTAGGAATTTTGATAAAAACTCTATCAATAAAAAAAAAAAAATCTTCCTCTAATCTCCTTCCTTTGGATTCATTGCAATATAAATAACCGTATCTCTCCTTCCTTTGGATTCATTGCAATATAAATAACCTTATTTTAAATTTCTATGGCTTTTTTCCTTATAATTTTGTACATAAATTAAATGAAAATCCAAATGAATATAATTTTGTACATAAATTAAATGAAAATCCAAATGAATATGGTTATGGCATAGGCATAACTGAGTTCATATAATATAAGTTATTAATTAGTTAAAAATATCATATTTATTCTTAAAAATATTTAAATAAATACACGCGTTATTACTTAGTTAAAAATATCATATTTATATTCAAAAATATTTAAATAAATTTTAATTTTTTATTTCATTTAAATTATTTAATATTATTTTTTTATTCAATTAATAAAAACCTTAATTGTTAAAAAAATTAATTTTGATTCCATTTTTTTCATTAAAATTCTTTAATATTATTTTTTTTATTAGATTAATATAAAGCGTAAATGTTAAAGACAAAATTAAAAAAGTTAAAAGAATAATTCTATGGCAATTGGGATCGAATTCTTGTTCTCCAAAGTACATCAAGATACTAAGCTATACTAAAATTAAGTTATTAGTTCCCTAACTTATCATTTTAGTATTTGTATGTAGTGGAGTTAAAGTCAAATAGTTTAATTCTTATCGAGCTCGTTCCATCATAAGATAGGATGACTTTTTAATATGTGATAATAATCTCTTCACAATTTTTCGATTTATATTTTGGGACTATGTTAATGATAACGACGACTATGTGACTTATCATAAAGTTATTGATCAATAGCTTATAACGTGTCATGATGTTGTTTTATATAACTTATCTATAATTTTACTATCATAAATTTATTAAATGTAATTTTATTATTATAACTCTATTAAATATATTTTCAAATAATTTTACTGTCATAACTTTATTAAATTTTATTATAATAACTTTATTTTCATACAATTTTATTATCATAATTTTGTTATCATAATTATAACTTTACTAAATGTATTTTTATATATTTATAATTTTAATAAAAATATTTTCATATTTCCTTTTTTTCTTCTCAATCTTTTAAATGAAGAAAGAATCTCTTAAATGAAGAAAGAAATGGTTTACAACGTACATTTAATTTTAACCTATAAAACTTTTGTAGTAAAAGTTTATTTAAAAATGGTTTACCTAAGGATGCTCTGAGTCGCGGGTCTAGGGTTTTGCAGTCGCTCTGAGCCGTGTGGTTCCAACCACTGCCCCGTTGGGGCTCATGTCTCGCAAGGAGGGAGGGCCAACGGGCGCTTCCTACAGCCAAGCTACAGCAAACGGAAATGTTGCAGAGAGTACGAGACGACCGACCTTCGAGCCGTCGCCAGATCTGCGTTCGAAATTACTGGAGGAGGGAACATTCAAAGACCGAGAGATGGACATTGATCCTGAGAAAGAAGCCTTCCCTTCCACCGCGTCAGCTCCATGGCTGCCAGGTAAATGTATTCCACAAGCGCCACAAGCCCCAAAATATGTCATCAGCTCACCTCGCATAGAAGAGCAAAAACAGTACATGAGAGATTATGCCCTGGTTGGAAAATTCCTAGGGCTCTGGCCTTCTGAGCGTGATCTGGTCAAATGGATACAATATTGGTGGAATCCAAAAGGTCACTACGAGCTACAACTGGGATCCAAGGGGTTTTTCACAATCATCTTCCATAACCTTGAGGATCGCAACAACATTTTCGATGGGGGGCCGTATTTTTTCAACTCGGCGGGTCTCTTCTTACGATTCTGGACGGAAAAGTTCAGCCCTGAGAAGGAGGACTTTGCTCATGCACCTGTATGACTCTGATTATACTCTCTCCCACAGGAATTCTAGCTCGAGGAGGTCATGGCCGGCATAGGCAACACCATTGGCATCTATGTCAAATCTTCTAAAGCAACCAAGCAGAGGCGCTATACCTCCTATGCGCGAATTTGTGTATACCTGAACATCGCCAAGCCGCTCCCAAGATCTATCATATTGGAATATCAAGACGAAGACTGGACCCAAACCATAGACTACGAACACATTCCATTCTGATGCCGGAAATGCCACGAACACGGCCATCTTTTTAGGGAATGCCCCCTCAACACTGTTCAGAAAGAAGGGAACCTTGAAAGCGGCAAAGACAAGGACGACTTCACTCAACCAACAGGGAAAAGAAGACAAGGAGGGAGGAAGCAGCCAACCCAAGTAAGTAACGATCCCTCTTCTAGCAATAGATATGCAATTTTGCAAGACCAACCAGAAAATCCAATAACCCAAACACAGCCCACTGAACCACTTCCGGATAATGGCTCCCAAGCCGCTAGACACGTGGAGGCACGACCCCCACAGGGTAAGGAGCCAAACTCTACCCCCTTAAATGTTGCTCAGGATCCGTCGGACTCTCTGAAGATTGAGGATGGGGACGCATAAATGGAGATAGAAGAGAAAGACCTAGCTGGGGTAGATTTGGAGCACCTCGAGCACGCCTATAGGAAGCAAAAACTTTACACCATACCCAGAGATCAATTACGAAAGGTGCACAAGGTCTTCCTAAATTCCTCGGTAGGGTCCTCTACAAGAGCTAGCCAAGGGCTGGGAATACAGAGTAGTCAGTCAAAAAACCCCGGTAAATCTCAGAAAGACGAAAAGAAAAGAGGGAGGAAATCCACTAACAAGCTTATACAAGAAATAGGCCATTTCATGGTAAACGGGCAAATCCACCTGATCTCGGACAACTTCCCACCTCTCCCCACCCCCCCGTCATCATGAAGATCATCTCATGGAACATCAGAGGCCTCAACAGACGTAGCAAGCACAAATTGCTACGGGATCTGATTATGGTGGAAAAACCTGATATAGTACTTCTGCAGGAAACAAAATGTACCTCAGAAGATGTCGACAGACTACTTCCATATTGCTGGAAGCAAGGGGAAGCAGTCTCAATAGCAGCCACAGGTACAGATGGAGGACTGGTTATACTCTGGAACACAAACTCAGTCCTGCTAGAAAACTCTATTGCCACCAGATGGTCCATTACAGTAGACTACAGGCTCATTGGCTCAAACAAGCCGGGCCACTTGACTAATGTCTATGGCCCGGCTAGCCTAAGGGAAAAGCGGGCCTTCCTCAGGAATCTGAACTACTTATCCAATTTAATGCAACACAATAGATGGATTATTGGAGGAGATTTCAACATCATCCGCAGCTTGGAGGGAAAAAAAGGCGGATCAAGATGGCTGGATCGAGAAACCAATGAATTCAACAGTCTCATAGACAACCTACACCTCATCGACTTAGAGACCATCAATGGCATTCATACCTGGACAAATAGAAGAACCGGAACTCACCAAATTGCTTGCAAACTCAACCGGTTTCTCATCTCAGATTCCCTCATGTTGGAAGGCACAGGCTTGGAAGCTACCATCATGAATGTCCCTGGCTCGGATCACTGGCCTATTCAGCTATGGTTGGATGTGCCAGCCACGCCCAGAAAGAACCCTTCAGGTTTGAGCAGTTCTGGCTCGACCACCCCGATTTCCAGACAAAAATACAGGACTGGTGGAAGGAGGCAACGGTTTCTCAAGGATAAAAAATGTACAGATTTCAGCAGAAGTTAAAAAACCTCAAACAATATCTCAAGCTCTGGAATAAGAAAACCTTTGGAAACATATTTGATTCACAGAAGCAGCTTTCAGAATGAATGGTCGAGGTTCAAGACCAGATCAGAACACAGGGGTTAACGAAAGAGATAAAAGCCCAGGAAGAAACAGTAAATCAACAGCTAGAAGCAAGGAAAAGACAAGAAGAGATTCTTTGGAGACAGAAATCGCGCATCCAATGGCTCAAGGAGGGGGAACACAATACCAAATTCTTTCATAGAACTGTCATCCATAGAAGGCACTCCAATAAGATCACGCGTCTCATCTCTGCTGCAGGGGAGACCATTCATTCTCACGAAGATATGGAGTCGACCCTGATTGAATACTATCAAGATCTCCTCACGAAACCTCTCCCGGATAGACATGAGGCCATTACTAAAGTCACACAGCATGTTCCCTCTCTCATCACTCAGGAGCAAAACTCAGCCCTGCTCCGGCCCATTACAATCGAGGAAGTGGATCAGGCGCTTCAGGATACCCCCAAAAGCAAGGCTCCTGGACCTGACGGCTTCACCAACGATTTCTTCCACTACTGTTGGCCGATGATCAGGGTAGAGGTTTGGGAAATCCTGGAAGATTCCAGAGCCACCGGGCAAGTCCTCTAGGTTCTTAATGCGACGTTCCTCACCTTAATACCCAAAGAGGGGCAGGCACATCACCCCAAGCAGTTCAGACCCATTGCTCTATGTAATGTCATCTACAAACTCCTAACAAAAGTGATTGCTAGGAGACTCAAGCCTATTTTTCCCACAATCATATCCCCGGAGCAATCAGGCTATGTTGAAGGTAGAAAAATCATGGACACCGTCATCCTGGCACATGAAGTGATCCACTCTCTGCAGAAAACCAAAACACCAGGTATGCTCCTCAAATTAGATCTCTCTAAAGCCTTTGATAAGATAAGCTGGGAATATATGTGGGCAATGCTCCTAGCTTTTGGATTTGATCAGCGCTGGGTGACTTGGATTTTGAATCTAACTTCCTCAGCTTTCTTCTCCATTCTTATTAACGGGGTCCCCTCTCAACCCTTCTCTCCCTCGAGAGGAATTAGACAGGGGGATCCTCTATCCCCCTTCCTCTTCATCATTATGGCCAAAGGTCTTGGTTGCTCCATCCGTGCAGCTGTTGAAAGCAACCTTCTGACAGGCTTACCCTTGCATGGCATTTCTCCTCCTATCTCACACAATCAATTTGTGGACGACACGCTATTAATGGGCACCCTGACTGTCCATGAAGCCAACTCTCTTATTGCAATTCTCCAAACCTTCTTAGACGCCTCGGGGCTGGACTGCAACAAGGATAAATCTCAATTTTTTTTCTTCAATACGCCACCTTCGATCCAGCTACACATCGTTGGAATCCTAGGTTTCAACAGAAGCTCCCTTCCGTCCAAATACCTTGGCATTCCCCTGATTGACAATGCCCTCAGGAATTCCTCGTGGGAACACCTTTTATCCTCTTTTACCAAGAAGCTCTCTTCCTGGACCTACCAAGTTCTAAATCTTCCTAGTCGTCTCATCCTTCTTCGAGCTGTCCTTCAAGCCCTTCCTGTCTACACCTTCTCTGCGCTGGTTGCCCCAAGATTTGTTCTTACAATCATTAAAAATTTACAGCAAAACTTCTTCTGGCAAGGCCTCAATTCAGGAAAGAAAATAGCACTGGTGAGCTGGGACAAATTATGTCGGCCTAAAGACCAAGGTGGCTTGGGATTACGGGACCCCCCCATAATGAACAAGGTGCTAAGCGCCAAAATCTGGTGGCAGTGGCTCAAGCACCCCAAGGACCTCTGGGCCAGAGTTTGGAGAAAGAAATATGCGCCGAATGTAGCGGAAAAGAACCTAATTCGATGTAATGGGGAAAGCCCCAGATCCTTAATATGGACAGCGGCCAGGCAGAACAAACAACTGGTTACTGAAAACGCCTTTTGGGAAATCAGGAATGGGGAATCAACTCTCTACTGGAATGATTCCTGGCAACAATGGCCGGTTCTAGACAACGAAGACTGGGCAAGAGACATCTGTACTCCGACTACTCAAGCGGACCTAACAAGAGTAGCTGACTATTGGCAGGACAATCCCTTAGAAGACACTTGGCGCAACTAGCACCTGGATAGGGAACGCATTAACTTGGAAGCGCATGTGGACTTGACACCTTGGCAAGAGGAAATGGC
>SNQJ01S0053734.1:12939-28487 GCA_010110895.2 Picea sitchensis
GAGTCCTCTCCGATGCAAGCCCAGGCCGGTAGTGATGGAAGCTGCTACTGCTGACAGGACAAGTCTGGCTGAGAAGAAGAAAGGTGGGCCCTCCAGGGCCATGCTCAAGTCAATATCGCTCTCAGTACTCCATGTCTAGGACCATGTGGGCCTCGAGACATGATCTCCTAGTTATCCCTAGATATCGGGGATAACAGGAACCCAAAAAATAAGAAGGTAGTGTATAGTCGAGATGTGGTATTCATAGAAATTAAGGATATTGTCAAAAATGAAGTTCTACCAAATGATGAAGAACCACATAAAATATAGTTTTAATTGAGGGATGATGAATCAGGATCTACAGAAGAACATAAATCAAAATAATAAGATCCCCATACTTTAGTATTGAGGAGATCGGTTCAAGAAAGAACAAAATATATAGGTATACTCCAACTGATTTATGTTCAAATTTTACTTTGTTTATTACTAATGATGATCCAAGAACTCTTAGGGAGGTAGTGGATTTGGAGGATGAAAAACTATAGAAAGAGGCCATGGGGGAAGAAATGGTAGACATGGAAACGAGTGAGGCTTGGGATTAAGTGGATTTATCGACTGGAAGAAAGACCATTGGTATAAAATGTGTGTTTAAGAAGAATTTTAATGTAGAAGGAAAAGTGGATAAATTCAAATATTCGTTAGTTGCAAAAGGTTATTCCTAGGTAGAGGGAATTTAATTCGGTGGAATTTATTCTCTTGTTTCCAAGCTAACTTCTATTACAATTCTTTTATTTGTTCTTGTTTCTTTTTATTTTGAAGTACAACAGATGGATGTGAATACAACATTCCTGGCTAGAGATCTCGAAGAATAAATCTACATGAAGAAGCCAAAATGATTTTCTATGAAGGTAAAGAAATATTTGGTATGCAAGCTGAAAAAGTCCTTGTATGGGTTAAAGCAATCACAAAGGATGTGTTATCAAAAAATTTATACTTATATGTTGGGACTTGGTTTCACAAGGAGAAAATTTGATCATTGTGTGTATTTCAAATTAGTTGGTGATAGTATTATTTACTTGGTCTTGTTTGTGGATGACATGTTGTTGATAGGAAACAACAAGGAGATTATCGAGGATGTGAAAGCTTAGTTGTCCTCTAAATTTGAAATGAAGGATATTGGTTTTGCAAATTTCATTTTGGGAATGAAAATTAAAAGAGATTCAAAAAACATGAAACTCTGGTTAAATAAGAGGAAATATGTTGAGAGAATATTATATAGGTTTAATTTGAAGGAATGTAAAATAGTATGGGTTCCCATTCATGTGAGTGTAAATTTCTCTACAGATCAATGTCTCAATACATAGGAAGAGGAAGAGGACATGTCATATGTTATATATGATACTATGATTGGTTGCTTGATGTATGAAATGGTATGTACTAGACCTGACATTGCACATGTAGTGGGAGCTTTGAGCATGTATATGTCAAAACTATGGAAGGGGCATTTGACAACAATAAAGAGGGTTTTTTTCAGGTATTTGCGTGGCACTAATACTTATAGATTGTGCTACCAATGAAGACCAGGATTGGATAGAGTGTTGGATATGCATGGATTTGTTGATGTAGGTTGGGATGGATATCTAGATCAAAAACTATATACAAGTGGGTATGTGTTTAACCTATTTGGAGGAGAAAAATACATGTTGTAGTGGCACTCTCAACTACATTAGTTGAATACATTGCAACCACTCATGCAAGAAAGAAATAAACATGGTTACAAATATTTTGTTAAGGTTGTGGGTTGATACAACACATTGTAAAGATAGATTGTGATAGTCATAGTGCAATCCTCTTGGTGAAGAACCTGACTTATCACTCAAAGAAAAATCATATTGATGTTCAATATCACTTTGTGAGAGGTATGGTTGAAGAAAAGAAGGTGTTGTTGACGAATTTGGCCACTTTGAAAATTTTTATAGATTCATTGACAAATTTTGTGAGCATCAATAATTTATCCTAGTGTAGAGAAACAATGGTCATTGTTTCCCTCGATTGTTGACTCTGTATTCATGTGATTGTTGACTATGCATTCATGTGGCCGCCTATATGCAAAGTAAAAACCAAGTGGAATAATGTTGGGTATGTGTTATTTTGTTTTCATTACCAAACCTATAAACTATGTTGGACCAGGTGTGTGGAGGGTCAAAAGGGGGTGGAGACCCCCAAAAAACAAATTTGGCAGTTTTTTGCATCCATTTTTAGTGATGTTTTCCATACATATTTAGCATTTTTTTGACACATGTTTTTTTCCAATGGTTTTCTAATTATGGTTAAGTAATTAGGGTTTTTTACTAATATGGTTCAATGGATTAGAGGTTTTGGATGCCACAGGATCCTATATATTGTATTGTAAACAATGAAGATGTATGATGCATAAGAATTAGAGGTGCAACTCTAAAAAAGTTGTTGGTGTTCCTGATTTGGGTTTCCAAAGTAAAATCTCTATGTAATGTGTGTGTGTGTGTGTGTGCCATTTGTGTCTTTTCGATTTTTATTAATAATACATTTGTGGTAATTAATTGTACAAGATTAAAATCTACATACCCTCTCTTTGATCCAACACAAATGCACTTGGGAATTCCCCTACATAAGTGAGGAAACATAAAATTACAATATCACAACATATGCTCGAATATGTGTGGAAATGGATTTCAACAAAGAGTTTCCAGTTGAAATAATCCTAATAGGTGAAAATTCCTTCTAGTCTAAAAATCTAGATTATGAAAATGTATCTTTTTGTTGTAGAGTTTGTTTTGAAATAGGTCATAAGAAAACTCATTGCTTGAAAAGGACAAGGAAAGCCAATAAAGTCCAACATAAGTCAATTTGGTAGGTTGGTTCTAAGGAATAATACCAAATGATTAAAAAGGTTGAGCTAGATTCCTTAGATCGTTCCATGGATGAGCCCAAATCAAAATCAAAATAAATTAGGGACACCTCTTCCGAAAAGAAATATGTTGATACACATGAACCTATGAAAGAGAAATTTTTTATCCCTTCGGATTTGATCCGATAAGCATCCAAAAATCATGATATACCACCACAAGATTCAATGGAAAATAATTATTCTACTCCATCAGATCTAGACCTAAAGATGAGTTGGGAGGACTAGGAAGAAGAATGGGAGACCCTTGAACAACATGAACCTCCATATAAAGGCATGTTGGAATTTGAGGGAGAGGCACTAAATTCATCAAAAAAATAATAATATTGGAATACAATAGTAAATAAGAAAAAATCTTCTCGGGGAACACAGTTTGTGGTGACAAGAAGCCAAAATCATAATCCAATCTATAAATGTATTTCTTTTGTATCTTGTTATGTAAGTAATTTGTCAAAATCTTCCCATGTAAGAAATTTCAGAATGTAGATAGTTCTTTTACTTCTGCCATCAATATTTTGATGCGTTGTATAACTCATTTTATATCCTCGGATAAATGATCAATCTTGGTGAAAATTATCACTATTTAATAAGTTGTTTTCTTCATAAAAACCCCCTTTTTTCATAAATACAATTTTAGTTTTGGTTATAAAAAAATAATAATAGACCATGTCTTAAGAGCTTAAACATAAAAAGAATAATATTGTATATTTAAATCTAGAAACCATGTACAATGATAAACATAACAGGTGGCTAATTAGTCAAAATAAATATAAATAGGAGAATAAAGTAACAATGATAGATCCCATATCCAAAGGAGTAACATGATCATTAGGGTTCAAGCTTCACTCATTGAATGTTGATTCATCAATAAGTGGGGTGGGATCCCATCAATCATTATTTTTCTTCTCAAGGTCTTTCTCTATAGAAATAAAGAGCTCTCTCCAAAGATACTTCAAATTTTTAGGTTGAAGATGAATATGGAAGTGTAGACCCCACAACATGCCCCTATACACATATCAACCACTTTCTTAATTTTTTCCAAAAATATCAACCCCTCCTTTCACTGTCTTGAAATATAGGTTTGTTATAGGAATGCTTACTCCCATCCAAATCATAAGAAATGAATGGTATTTCATTAATTCTTGTAAGTATTTGTTTGATTCATTTTCCATATCTTAAGCTTGAAATTCAATGAGACATTAAAGGTAGAAGAGGTCATTCATCTTTGTACTAGTGATTTGTCATATCATAGAGTTTGAAGTGTAGAGTTGGAAGTTTCTTTCTTTTGCATTTGCCAATATATTAGTGACATGTTTCTTGAATTGACATTCTTTGTCTATCAATATAGACTATAAATAATCCTCACATTAATAATTATGAGTGTAACCTCTTTTCAAGTGGACCTAACCTATCACCTACCTATTTTTGATTGGTTAGAATTACTTCTATCTCTGTTGTTTTCTTAGAGAGTTAGTAATTGTCCTTATCACTAGAGTTTTTTTAATACACTGTTACCTGAACTTATACATAACTCCATTGAACCCTTAGCGACCTAATATTATCACTTCTCTTTGCTTGAAATATTGAAACAACATGTGATAGATTCTTGTTCATTCAATAGGGTGCAAGCTAACCATTACACTTGGGAAACTACAAATAAGCTTCAACATGTTCATGTGATTTTTGTGAATGTGAGGGGTGTAGGAACTTACACTAGAAATTACCATCATAGAGTGTATTCAATTTTATATACCCTTGATCCTAGTGATTGTAATAAAGGGGTTGAGATTTCTCTCATTGAAATTTTAATAAAGGGTCTGGGCTTTCTTTCATTGAAATTTTAATTTAGAACATTGTCTAAGGATTCAAACGTTACATGTACATATGGTTTGTGTAAAATACTTGTTTTTAATCAACATTTTAATGATGTATAATGTAAATACTATATTTGATCATGGGACACACAATGTATTATGTAAAGATTGTATATCAAAAATAATAAAATAAAATGTGATGTCGAATGGACATAGACATGGACAAAGTCATAGGGGATGAGTTTCTAGAAGAGAGTCATTGAATACATGTAAGAAGATGGGTGTGAGAAGTCACATCAACAGGGATGAATACAATAAACATTGGGGAATGTGAGAGTCAACATGCTTGGGTAAAATGGAAATTCCAGTTGCTATTGTGGGAAGTTTTGACAGGAATGTTTTGGGATAGAAATAAGGTGCCAAGTGTTGGATTTGGAAGATATCCATAGTGAGTTTTGTGGGATTCTTGTGGGATATTTAGAGTGCATGAAGAAGTAATTTTTCAAGCTTGCAGAGTGATTTTTGTTGTGCAGAGAAAATGATTTTCTGCTGAAAGTTTCATGTTGTAATTGTAATTCCTTGGAGTCCCCAACAAGAGAGAATCCTATCCAACCTATGTTGGATCCCTATAGGGAACGGGGATATCCTAAGGGACTATGTACCAGAAAATAGGATCCCATTCCTTAGGTTGTGTAGGTTGTGAGGAAGAGAGCTAGTGGATTGGGATGGTTGTAGAAAAATATCCCATTGTGGGTGGACAATAGACACCCTTAGGAGACACCCCTTATTGTGGATTCCTAGCCCCATATCTGGGGTGACTTGCTATTGAGATTTATAGTATCAAGTCTATGTTTGGATGGAACATTTATCCACTAAAACTAGTTGCACATTTGATTTAAAAGATAAGTGTTTTATCTATGTTCAATGTTTTATTTACAGGTTTGTATTGTTGTGCATAAATTCTATGGATTTGAGAAATTACATGTTGCTATGTGTATGTTTAATTAGAGGCATTCATGTTCATTGAAAATAAATTTTAGATGCATGGGAATTTTATCCTATTGTGTGATTTTAATTAATGGTATCAGAAACAAAAAGAAATAAAATAATTTTTTATGGATTTAGTAGTGCGATATTAGCCTCTCACTCTTATACAATCATGAAGTCCTAGAACACCACCTAATGTATTTCATATTTAAGGATATAGTTTTTATCCCATGTGTGTTTCTAGATTCCTATTTTTCCTCTTCCTACCTTATCTCCTGATAATTTGTCGATGTGATAGAAACTAAGGTGGTTTCATTCATGTATTATATATTTGTATCAACCAAACATTTTTTCTTTGGTGTCTCTTGTGCTCTATGTTTTTTCAATTGGTATCAGAGCCACAATTTTCTCTTGAAGTTATTGGATGTGTGTATGAAGTGTTTGTGTGTTCAAACTCATGGAGGAAATATAATACCAAAAAATAAAAGTTGTAGCTCTCCCTTTGAGAGTTCGAGTATTTATGTCATGGAGATGATGATGATCTGTGAAAAGTATTGATCTCACGAAGGTTCTTTTGTTAGAAAACATAAATATAAATATAAATATTATGTTGTCTCTTTATGGATTAGGATTGAATATCGAGATATGAATGTTACATAATATTTGTAGTAGAGGTTTGACATAGGAATCACATTGTATATTGTGTTAGTTAAATTATTGAGATTTAATTATTTTTTCTCTATGATAAATTCCAAGTGAAAAAACATCCATTAAGGATACTCCAAGTCCATAGATCAAGAACCAATCATGCATACTTGACATTTCTCATAGTCACAACCTTCAAAGAGAATGTTGATGCACCTGACAATTGCAGCCACCAGGGAATTTGGTATACCACATTTTTGAGTTTGATTTCTCGTGTTCACTCCACAAATATCATTATTCGTACGAACTATTGAAAATCCTTGTTTGGTTATGTTATGTCATCATAAAAGTCTATGTTGGTCCGAGAAATTTCTATCCGACATAAAATTGTTAGTCCATGCTTCACTCGAGTGACCCTTCTCCTAGCTCGTGTGCCTCCTCCTTTGCACAACCATTATATACACATCACATCTGCCACATTTATTTTCAAATTGAGAACTCAACTAGGATTGATCTGGTAATTTTTTTTTCTATTCAGATCACACCAATAGTTAGCCACACGTCTGCTAGAAGGAGAGGTCATTTTTTAAACATGAAAACACATGAAAGACAAAAATGATAACAATATGTCTCACGATCTACACCATCTATTATCCTAGTGATCTTCCATTCAACAACATGACGGATCAACTCTACAAATGATCCAAACAAAAAATAAAACCAATACACATCAACTAGAATCCCACCATGCACTCATCATGATCTAGATTTATGAGAGGAACGAAATGAATAGCATATTGAATACAATAACACATAGATGTGAAGAACAAAAAAATATATCCAGTGAACAATAAATTCTATTGAATAAATAAAATAGGTTGAAACTGTAAAACTATTAAATTCGAAACAACTTGCTCGAATGGTGGTAGCTATCTTTGAGAAGAGATGTGGTTGTTATGCGCATCCATTTGAGAATAATGATTACAATGAAGCTATAGAGGAATTATTAACATTACTCATGAATGCCAAAACTCTAGACATCCAAAAAACTAACCCTAGGAGATGAAACACCAAAAGTTATGTGGGGCCTGATGGGTAAATTGGTACCTCAACTTCTCGTGGTCGTAACTTTTGCATACGACCTCTGTTTTAGGCGTGTGACAACCCATTGGAAAGGGATTTTTGAGAAATACACATTATGTCATCAAACTTTGACTTCGTATATAGTTTGACTATGGAAATCCAAAAAAACATTGTTTAGGGCCACAAAATAGCCCTGGAAGTACAAAAAGATGTACTAACATGAAAACTTCTAAAAAAAGCTAGTTGGATTAGGTGGGTGGTCACCAATATCCACCTAGAATATGTGTATGGATTCAGACATCCTTGGAAGTGTAGAATCCATAATTACAAGGAATTACAGAAGAATGTGTTGAACTAAAAATTGTCAAGAGGAGCCAGTTGGAATAGGTGGGTTCCCACCAATATCCAAGTAGATTAGTCCTCCCCCCTTAGGAAGCAATGGTATCCATTGCATTGATTTTTCCCATCAGGTGAGGAAATTTCTGTTCAATTTGTCTTTGGGTGAGCCACTTTCCTTGGTGCAGGAGTTTCCCTACCTTGACAACCCGATAAAGATGGATCCTTTTCTAGTGAGTTCCCTTGACCTATGTGTCGACTATTTGATGAGTGGATGCCTAGTCCATGCAATCAATCTTGATATCTATTGGTGTCAACTATTCTATGATCTCTGAGGTGTCCAATAATGGTGGAAAATATGGCCATAGGAGGTCCAAATTGAACACTTGGTGAAAATCAAGGAATGGGGGAGTGTTGAGGTAAAAGTCATTATCATCGACAACCTTGGTGATAGTGTAGGGCCCATAGCAAAGTGGACATATATTTTGATGGGGCTCTGTAAGGAATTCTTTCTACAAATATGACCAAACCTTGTCTCCCACCTGAAACTTGTGTGGTACCCAATGTTGATCATGATATTTCTTGGAATCCCAACCCCAACTGAAAGGGGCTATGGTCAGTGGAGATATGGAGAGACCTGGTGTAGCTTTATTGAACATAGGGAATACTCTCATACCATGTACATGGATGATTATAGTTATACATGTGTAGGATGTGCACAATCATTTTATTGATGACCTCTGTTTGGCCATCAGTTTGAGGATGGAAGGCATTGGATTTAGTGAGCTTGGTTTCCAACAGTGACAAGAGACTCGATGAAAATGTGCTGAGGAACCTACTATCCTGATTGAAGATGATGGTCTGTGGTATCCCAAAATGGACCCACACTCTTTCGAAGAAGATCTTGACATTATCTGCTATGGTGATGCTCTTCTTCTAGGTTGTGAGAATGGCTATATTCGAAAAAAAATCAACCACCATAAATAAACAATCATTTCCTTACTTGGTGGAAAAAATACCAGACATGTAATCCATAGAGATGGATCCCCAAGGCCTCTCCCAAGTAGGAAGAGGGGTGTATAATGCTTGCTTCTTGATGGCTCACTTGGAAATGACACAAGAAGTGCAATATATGATATACTTGATGACGTCCTGACGAAATTTTGGCCAGTAAAAATGTTTCTGTAGAATGGCCACAATTTTCTCCACACCAAAATGCCCTACCATTCGACTGTAATGAGCCTTCCAATTAATCTTTTCATGCTCACTTGCAAGAACACAAAGATGGCCCAGATGGAATAAAAATCCATCCTCAATGTGAAAATCAATGACATTTACACCTGTACCCAAGAGCTAATAGGCGGTGTGAAGTTAGGATCTTGTTGATAAAGATGGGGCCACTCAGATGCCTCATGCCCATAGGGATGGAGCATGATGGTGAGTGTATCCATGGAAGGTCAACTGATGTAGTCAACGACACTCTTTGTGATCCATGTCTTATAATTGATGTTGAGATGGAACTACTGCAGGTAAGTGGACCCCTTTTGATGGTGGTTGTTCTGCAACTTCCTTTATGTCTCTATGAACTAAAAAGGCTTGTGATCAATGTGGATGATTGTCTCCTTTCCTAGAATGTAATGTTTCCATTGATGATAGGCTTGCACAATGGAATGCATTTCCTTGTTATAGGTGGGGTATTTTCAGAAGGTATCTGAGAGTGTCTCACTATGGTATGCTACTGGATGACCGTGTTGACTAATAACTGTGCCTACCATATAGTCGGATGCATTAGTCTCAATATAGAACATTTTTTTCATATTGTGTAAGGAGAGTACTGGAGTTGAGAACAAGCAATGTTTTAGATCATCAAATTCTCATTGTTTTTCCTTCCCCTATAAAACATTTTCCCTACCACCACCCTTGGTCACTTGGCTGAGGTCCCACACAATATGGGAGAATCCAAAAATGAACCGTCGGTAGAATTTGGCAAGTCCCAAGAAGCTTCGAAGCTCGGTTAATGTGGTCGGGGATGGCCAATCACGAATGACTTGGATCTTACCTAGATCTACATGTACCCCATGCTCATCAACAATGTATCCCAAGTATTTGACCTTGTTCCTACCAAAGGAGCATTTTTCCAAGTTCACATATAGCTTGTGTTGTCGCAGAGTGCTCAAAACCTGTTGAATATGCTGCATGTGATTCTCCCAAGTTTTTTTTGAATATGAGGATGTCATCCAAATATACCACCACAAAAGAGTTGGTGAAGGGTCTCAATACATCATACATCAACCTCATGAAAGTGGCTAGTGTATTTGTTAAGCCAAAGGGCATGACCAACCATTCGAAGAGACCTTCTTTAGATTTGAAAGTTGTCTTCCACACATTAGTTGGTTTGATGGGAACCTCATGGTAGCTAGACTTTAGGTTAATCTTGCTAAAGAACTTTTCTTGCTTGAGTTGGTCAAGAAGGTCATCAATTTGGGGAATTGGGTACGAGTTCCTCACTGTGATTTTGTTTAATTCTCTTAAATCAATGTAGATCCACCAGGTCCCATCTTTCTTCTACACTAGTATGATCAAGATTCCACAAGTGGAGGATCTGGGTTTGATGTTCCCCTTTTTAAGTAGCTCTTGTATCTGACACTTGATTTCATCATTTTCCATCAACAAGCAATGTTAGAATAGTCCATTAGGTGGAGGTGAAGTGGGGTTTACATCAATTGGATGCTTGACTTGGTAGTGTGTCGGTACCCCAATGGATGAGGAGAAGATGTTTATGTACTCTTCCACGATCTCGTACATTTTCTTCTGCTGCAAAGAGAGGCTCTATGTAGAGGACACAAATTTGGTGGAGACCTTCTACTTATTGTGAGCATGTATAAAAAATAAGATGAACTTCTTAATCTGTGAAATGACCTTACTACATTTCCTAACAGAGATTAAATAAATAGTGGTAGGTGGTGCTAGCTTTGGTATCCTACAAAATTGTCTACCCAAAGTAATAATAACACTATGGGGTCTAGAATCATACACAACATGTCGCTTCCAAAAATATGGTTTCAATAAAAAAACATCACAAACTTCAAGGGGAGAAATATCACACAATACCTTGTCTTTGAAGGGCTTGATGTTGTAGGGTAGATGACACTATTGGCTGACACAAAGAACTCTTCCTTAGAAAATCCAACCGATGGTGTAGGGTTGTGAGTGTCGTGCCATTAAAATGTTCTTATGACTACCTCTATCGACAATGAAATGAAGTGGATCCCCCTTTACCCACATCTATGAGTGAAAGAAGCATTCCCCTTCCTTTGGTTCTTCTGGTTCACTTGGTTGGACTTTGGTGGTAGTGCCAGTGGTGCTGGGTTCAACATCATTAATCTGCTTCCCTCCCTTTGGATTTGATTTAGATTCAGAATATGCCTCTTACTCAGAAGCTTTCAGCTCAGTCACGAGTGACTGATTGGAGCAACATTCTTCAGTGTTGTGCCAACGGATTTTATGGTATTCACACCACTTTCTCGTGTCCTTATTCAACTTCTCATTACCTTTCTTGTGTTGCGGCTTGGAATGGTTTTCCTAAGAGTAGCCATATTTTATCTATCCCTTTTTTTGTGGGTTGGGGCCACCTTTTCCCTGCTTCAACTGTGAGGAGTTTGGATATCCAAACTCTCACCTCTTTTTCTAAAATTTCTACTCTATATTGAAAGCATATCTATAAGCCACACCTAATGATGCGATGTCCAGAAAATCCTTTTATGTTTGAATGTATCTATGCATACAACTGTTATATTTGAGTACCTGATTTCATTTTGAGTCTTTGATACCCAATTTGGTGCACAGGGCATGGAAAATATTGGTGAAATCTGGTATTGTTTGTTCCCTTTTTTGATGCAACATGGTCTATATTCTGTATTGTTCCTCGTAGCTTCCAACATGGTATTATTGTTCTTTAATGGCATCCATGAAGGAATCCCATGTGAGGGAAACTTAAAATATTGCATATTCCTCTATGGCCCTTTGCTTAGAGTAAATATCCCATCGGTCCTTAACATGAGGGATGACCTTGAGGAGTGTAAAAGTAATATTTTCCCTGTCAGAAACATTGTGGACCAAAAGGTACCCTTCGAGAAGATTCAAGAATTTAGCTACAAAATCCACATCTATCAGTCCTTCAAATAATGGAATATCAAAATTTACTTCTACCTTGAAGGGGGTTGCATGTCCACTTGATAACGATGTGTCTCTTGTGGGAAACCATTGAAGTATCTGTGCAATGTTGTCCATCATTTTTTTCCTTCGTTGCGCAAGGGATTCCTCGAGCAACATTTTAGAAGGATCTCCTGCTCCATCATATTTCTTCTCATCCCCCGTGGGTTTTTTTCGGTCTTAGTGAGGACAATATTGCAAAGGCTCGACTGGTTCGAGTCCCAAATTCTTGTACCCAGATCTTGTCGGGAACATGCACGAAGAAAAATAAAAGAAGAGTAGATTGATTTGATACCACTGGTCTAGATTTATGAGTGGAATGAAATGAATAACTTATTGAATAAAATAACATAGATATATAGAGAACAACAACATATATCCATTGAACAATAACTTCTATTAAATAAATAAAATAGGTTGAAACTATAAAACTGCAGAACTGAAAACAACTTGCTTGAATGGTGGTAGCTATCTCTGAGAAGATATGTGGGTGCTATGCACATTTGTCTGATCAGAATGATTACAATGAGGCTCCAGAGGCCTTTTTAACATTACTAATGAATGCTAAAAACCTAGACATCCAAAAACCTAACCTTAGGAGATGAAATTCCAAAATTTATGTGGGCCTCGATGGGTAAGTTGGTCCCTCAACTTTGGAGGGTTGTAACTTTTGCATACGACCTCCATTTTAGGTGTGTGATAGCCCGTTGGAAAGGTATTTTCAATAAATACGCATTATTCCATAAAACATTAACTTCATCTATAGTTTTAGAGTGGAAAGATAAAAAAAAAAAACATTGTTTAGGGCCCCAAAACGTCCCTAGAAGTAGAGAAAGATGTACTAACATGGAAATTTCCAAAATAATCCAGTTAGATTAGATCGGCGGCCACCAATATCCACCTGGAATATTTGTATGGCTTCAGATAGACTTAGAAGTGTAGAAACCACAATTACAAAGAATTACAGAAGAATGTGTTGAACTAAAATATGTCAAGAGCATCTAGTTGGAATAGGTGGGTTCCCACCAATATCCATTTGGATCACATCAAGAAAATAAAAAAGAGATATACAAAATTGTTTGGGATGATTTTTTCTAACATGCATTAATATTTTGATTAAGTTCTTCTTTATATTAAAATCTATTCAAAATCGTTTTTGAAATGAATGTGGGTTTGAGTGGCTGACACCAAATAGTGGTGTTTTGGTTTACTATTGAAAATATATATGTAAAATGTCATGGATATTCCACTGGAACAATTATTCACAACATATATGATAAATAAAATTGAAATATGGACTATAAAGGTTAAATTCCTTTAGATTCTATAATCTTTAGTTACTGATTTTCTGCTTATGCATGAAAAAGATAAAACAAAAAATATAGAGAATAATAAAATACAATAACACACCATCTAGAAAATAACACAGATAGTTTATGTAAGAAACCCGTATAGGAGAAAACCCAACTAGAAGGTGATTTTTCTTTGCTATGGAAATAATCCAAGTACAAAGGAGAAAACACTCTATATGGAGTTACCCAAAACTTTGGGCATGCTGGGATACTACAGAACAATAACCCCCTCTGTTTATATGATCTCTAATTTCCCACTCTAAGTTGTTCTACTCTGTTATGGAACAAAATACAATAGCATAGAATGGAATGCCTTCTCCCCCTAGTGGCTTGGTATTTAACATAGCCCAATAGCCATCTAGGGGTAGGTTTTTGACTTCCTCAACCCTCAATTTTGATATATCTTTAGACCTTCTAGAATATTATTGAAATTACATGCATAGATAACCCCATATGCATGAGTAACAGGGGTTGATGTGGAATCCTCTCGTATCATGGCGGTCAACATGGCAGGTCAACTTGTGGGAGACAAAAAAAAAAAAAAATCATACAAGATGTGATTGAGGAGTTTAACCTGCCACTGGAAAGGCCTTAGAGTGTATAACACCTTAAAGGATGAGGGAATAATTGTTGGACACCAGAACCCCCAAAATTTCCAATAAATTCCTCAAAATGGCCTAGAAAGTTTTTTAGACCTAAAATTTTCAAACTGGGACCTGCCACTAAAATCACCCTGCAAGATGATTCCTCCATTTTCTTCACTCCGAAGGAATCAATATGGATGGAAAATAATATAATTATCCAATCAATATCAAAAAGTGCATTGAGAATTTATTTATTTTTTCCAAAGTTTAAATAATCTGTGGTGATAGGGGCTTGATACAGAAGCTTTGTTTCCCTAATTTTCAACACATTTGGAAATATATTTTTTGTTCAAATTTTTCAAAGAAATTTGAGTTGAAGGCTTGGTTGTAAAGGGGTTATAAGGTTTATTTATTATTCTCAAAATTGAAGTGGAAACCAAACATGGTCCACGATATGTGGGACATGAAGAATATTGAAATATTCAGAATGTACTTGATCATTTTCATTGTAAGACAAACACCCATAATAAAATTGAATTCTTTTACTCCATGTCCTAGATCCACCCAAAATTGAATAAGGGGATCTTAGGTACACCATGAATAGTGTGTGATGGTGAAAGGATTCATGGTTCTACTCATTTGTGGTGTCTAGTATTGACACTACAATGGTAATCTATCATATAATGCAACACAAAATAAATACAAGGAAAGTTAGTGAAATGAAAGTGCACATAATTAATGTCATTCAAGCACACAATCAAGTACATGCAATCGAGTAGTTGTAACATATAATCAATAATTTAATTTTTTGACCACAACAACATTCTACATCAACGATGATTCTCATTTACATCAATTAAACTTCATATTCAACATCAATTTTTGAACAATATACCTACAATAGCTCATTTGTAAGTGTGAAATCAAAATTAAGGTGAACTACATTGTACTTTGGGTCCATTCTTGATTGAAACTGACACCCACAAGTTGTTTGAATCATTGTACTTATGAATCCATATTGAAATAGTTGATTCAAAATTGACAGGGTTTGGTGGTTTAAACTCAAATCATTGTAACAATCATGTGTTGGGGTGCATTTTTTATAGTATCTAACACTCTCATCTTATTGAAAAAAAAAATCAAGGGAGCATAGGTGAAAGTAAACAATTTCAAGTGAGTGAGTTGCAATAATCCCTTGTTTTTTATTGAGTCAATTACAATCTAGACCTACCTGCATAAAGTGTCACTCAATGTTTTCAAAATGGAGTGAAGTATTGAATTACCAGAGTTATTGGACACTCTAGTAATCACTATTGAAGGAAACATAATCATACTCAACAAAGAAACTATTCAATCAATGCTAATGTGTTTGCATGTGAGACAAGATAAAGTTACACCTATTAGTGGACTGTTCTGAACTAATTTTTTTGTTGGTTGTGGAGCATGCTTATCTTCATGATTCATAGGTTTGTTTCAACCATGCTTGGATCCCATTCCCTAATGGGGGTGTGGTAGGTATTTCCCCCTCACAACTATCTCCAGGGGGGTCTAGGGGGGAGGCGACAATTTTTGTAGCCCCCCCAGGCGAGGGATTCAGGGGTAGCGCCCCCAA
>SNQJ01S0053734.1:28514-44636 GCA_010110895.2 Picea sitchensis
ATATTGTAATTTTGTATTCAATATGGATCATTCATTATAAGGTCACATATCTGAGATTAGAAGTTATTTTCAGGTTTTTTTCCCTAGAAGGAAACCCTCTCTTATGAGGAAATTGTATTGTGGTTCTATATTATCGCAGATATTGTATTCTGATAGAGGAGAATGTGAGAGAAAGAAGAGGAAGCTACAGTGGGTGTGTTGTAGGTTGTATCCCTTCATTTTGTTGGATAATAAAAAGGAAGGACTTGATAATTCCTCTAGTGGATGTATCCCACAGTGGGTGAACCATGTATATCTATGTCTCTATTGTATTGTGTATATTCTACGTTTTATTTCCACATTTGTTTTATTTTATTTCTTTGCAATCCTAATTTTCTAACAACTAGTATCAAATTGAAAGGTAACTCATAGGAAAAGAGGGTTCATGGTTCAAGTGGGAGAAATGACAAAAGATGGAAAGTTTAGGGTTGAGAAATTTAACATCCAAAACTACCAGTTATGCAAGATGCATATGGAATGTTATTTATATAATAAGGATCTATTCCTACCATTGGGAGGAATAGAAAATAAGATGATGACCATGAAGGATGAAGAATGGGAGGTTCTTGAAAGAAAGGCACTAGGAACGATACAGCTGAGCCAAGAAGCATCAATGAATTTCAATATTTCAAAAGCAAAGACAATGAAGGAGCTGATGGACACATTGGCTAAAGTGTATGAAAAACCCTCAACGTCCAATAAGGTGTTTTTAATGAAGATATTGTTGGATTACCAAGAGGGGGGGTGAATCAATAATAGAGAAATTTAATCCTTTTTAACCATATAATGCAAGTGTTATATCGGTGTAGCATTATCATCCAATAATTGCAGAGTAAATAAACAATGAACAAATGAGCAATCCTACACATACACAGTACACCAGTGTTTTTATGTGGAAACCCAAAGCAAGAGAAAACCACATAATTCTTTTTTCTTATATGTCTTGAAGAATTACATTCATTAGCAGCACCAACTTCCTTTGTTTTCCAGTTGCAACTGGAAGGAGGATCCAACCCCCTAGCTTATCTGGCTACAACTTGAGGGAAGCTCCAACTCCCCAATTATCTGGCTACAACTAGAAGGAGGATACAAACCCCTAATTTCTTCAGCTACAACTAGAAGGTGGCTACAACCACCCATCATTTCCCCATCCAACTGCCCTGGAATTTAAATGACAAATGTAGAAAGCCTCTCACTGTCATTGAATCAAACACTACTACTGTCAGCCTATATGAATAACATGTAACAACCTGTACCAATCAACCTGCACCAAATAACCTGTACCAATAACCTAAACCGACATGTACCATGCATCAACCTTGACTCATCAAGATGTACCAACATCATCAACTATACACCTCATGTATGTGCCAAGTCATCAACTACTTGTCTCAACCATGTACCCAACATGTACCTCAACCATATACCAAATACATACATCAATATAACCATCAAAAGTTATCTAACAATTCATCACTCTATCCATAAACCAAATACCATAAACCCTTACATCAAACCATGTGCCACAACCTTACTATTATGTAGCCTCAAGCTAAACCAACAACTTTAGCAACACATCACAACCAAAAGACCAATAACCATATGCCAAATACCAACAACAATATACCAAATGTATCCCTCAACAAATATGATATATGCAACAATATTGAACATCCAATACCATCTCAAGAGATAAAACCTAGCTCAAAAAACATACCTTAAACAAAATGTGCCATATCTCTCATAAATAGACCCCAACCATGTTTTTTCCGCGATTTTTCTATCGCACTTTTTCTACTGCAATTTTTCTGCCACATTTTTTCTGTCCTGATTTTGTTGCCATACTTTTTCTGCCGCGATTTTTCTGTCTCACTTTTTTTACTGCGATTTTTCTGCCGTGATTTTTCTGTCGTACTTTTTCTTCCGTAGTTTTCCTACCACACTTTTCCTGCTACACTTTTTTTGCCGTACTTTTCCTACCGCACTTTTCTGCCTCTCTTTTCCTGCCACACTTTTCCTACCACACTTTTCTTGCCTCACTTTTCTCTATCAATAATACCTGCCTAAATAACCTTTCACAAAATATATATTCAATGATATTCAATATCTTCAAGTGTGATTAAATGAGAAATTCTTGCCTCTTATTATACTTTCATGTAGCATCCCACATTCCTTATTTTAGGGAGTTCTCCATTAACTTTATTATTTAAATAATTTCTTTTACAAACACTTTGACTACTTTGACCTTTTGGGGCTTTTAGATGACTCATGAGGGTTCCCAAACTTCACATGGCCATAACTCTCTAACCGTGAGGAGTTATGTGACGTTCCACATACCATCGGAAATGACATGACATGTACTATCCAAATAGAATAGTCTTACCTACACATATATCAAAACTGATACCATTATCCATCAAACAAACTTGGGTCTATTACCCAAACTTTTGCACTACCATAATTCACTACCAAACTTTCTTCAAGGGTTGACATCAATGAAAGCCAACCTAATTAATCAACAATATCCCCTTTTGGCATTGATGTAAACACTCTGATACAATAATGAACTCATATCACTCATGCTCCCCATGTGACCATTGCTACCCCTGGAACCATGCTTCTGTGTTCTGCATTTGATAAATCTCTCCCCCTTTGTCATCAATGGAAAATGTATCTTTCCATCTGGGGCTACTCTCCCTAACTAAACGGTCCTCGGGGATACTCCCCATGACTGAAATCTTCTTGAAATTGATCTCCCGACCTGAACTGTCCTCTTTATGGTGCTTCCTCGTGTAAATATAAGACATATAAGATAAGCATTCAAAAGCATTCATTTTGGAGTAGAAATTAATATGAGTATTTGGCAAAGATACTCAAAGGCTTCCCATGGAAGCGGTTTTGTAAAGATGTCTGTGACTTGTTCTTTTGTTCCCACATATTCAATTTTGATGTTCTTATTTGCAACCCGTTCCCATATAAAGTGATACTTTATTGGAATGTGCTTCATGTTGGAGTGCATCACCGGGTTCTTTGAGATATTGATGGTGCTTATATTATCACAATAGATTGGAATGGGCTCATCATACTCAATCTGTATATCTGTCAGAGTTTGTTTCATCCGAAGAACCTGCGTACAACATGTTCCTACTGCAATATACTCTACCTCGGTTGTAGATAAGGATATTGATGATATTTTCTTTCTTAACCATGATACTAAACACTCACCCATGTAGAATCCTACTACATTGATGCTTCGCTGATCATCAATGCAACCTGCCCAATCTGCATATGTGTAGGCAATGAGTGATAGATCCTTTCTTTTTGGATACCATAATCCAAAATCTTATGTTCCTTTGAGATATTTGAAAATCCTCTTCACTTCTAATACATGTGATTTATTTGGTGCTTCTTGAAATCGTGCCACATGTCCAACTGCCTGCATTACATCTGGTCTATATGTTGTCACATAGAGTAAGCTACCAATCATTTACCTATATTTCCTCTGGTCTATAGACTTTGAATCATCATAATTTCTCAACTTGCAACTGGTTTGCATAGGAATAGTAATTGGTTTGCAGTCTTCCATTCCGAACCTCTTTGGCATTTCTATGATATACTTAGTTTGAGAAATAAAAATTTCTTGGTTGCTTTGGTGTATCTGAAAACCAAGAAATAAGGATAGTTCTCCAAGTAATGACATTTCAAATTCATTTTTCACATCCTTTACAAATTTTTGGCTTAACCTATCATCAGTACTTCCAAAAATAATATCACCAACATAAAATTCAATTAATAAAATACTATATCGAGTTACTTTGATGTAGAGGTTGTTGTCTATAGTTCCTTTTATGAACCCTACCTGTTGTAGATATTTATCCAGTCTATAGTACCATGCTCTAGGATCTTGTTTTAGACCATACAAGGCCTTCTTCAATTTACACACATAATCTGCATTCTCTAACAACTGAAATCCTTCTGGTTGTTCAATGTAGAATTCTCTTCAAGTTCCCCATTAAAAAAAGATGATTTCACATCCATCTGATACAATTTAATATTCTTGGAGCATGCATAAGCTAGGATCAATCAAATTGCTTCCATTCTAGCAAGTGGAGAAAATGTATCTTCAAAGACGATTCCTTCAACCTGTGTGTATCCTTTACATACCAATCTAGCTTTGTTCCTTATAACCTATCCATCTTCATTCAATTTATTTTTGAATACCCACTTTGTGCCAATCACATTATTACTCTTTGGTCTTGGAACCAATTCCCAAGTGTCACTCTTCTCTATTTGATCCAATTCTTCGTCCATGGCCTTATTCCAAAATTTATCCATGCTGGTCTCTTCAAAACATTTTGGTTCAATCATATATGAGAGTATTAGGTGCGTTTGTTCTGGTGAACATATTCTTCTTCTAGTCTCAACTCCTCCATATTTGTTTTTGATAATATGATCTGAAGGATGATTCTTCTATACTCGTTTGCTAGGTTTCTTTGGAGGCACTTTCTGAAATTTCTCTTCTACTTCTATCTGATCCTCTTCATTTTCCCCTTCTACTTCTGCTTCATCTTTTGCTTCTTCTTCATAAATTTGTTCCATTGTTCCATTTTCTTATTCCTTTACTTTGCGTCCACCTGTTTCATCAATTGTTACATTGATGCTTTCCACAACTTTGTTCAACCTCAAATTGTAACACTTGTATGATTTCCTTATACTTGAGTAACCAAGAAGTATTCCTTTGTCCACATGAGAGTCAAACTTTCCCATTCTTCCATCTTCTCTTTTGATGTAGCATTTGCTTTCAAATACTATGAAGTAATTCATATTTGTTGGTTTTCCTTTACATAGCTCGTAGGGAGTTTTGTCAAAGATTTTTTTGAGCATTAATTTGTTTTGAATGTGAAATGTTGTATGCATTGCATATGTCCTAAAGATATCTATCAATTTGGAATCCATTAACATTATTTGAGCCATTTCCTGTACTGTCATATTCTTTCTTTCAATAACTCCATTCTGTTGAGGTATCCTAGCAATGAATAATTTCCTTTTTATTCCATGCCTTCTGTAGTAGTCCATAAATTCCTTTGAAGTGAACTCTCTTCCATTATCAAATCTCAAACATTTTTTTTTGAATCCATTTCATTTTCAACCATTTCGTTGTAGACCTTGAAGTTTTCAATAGCTTTTGACTTATTCCTGAGAAATAAAGCTACAATCATTCTTGTATAATCATCAACTAATAACATAAAGTATTTCTCACCTTTTAAACCATTTTTTGTATCTGGTCCAACTAGATTAGCATGCACAATTTCCAGTGGTCTTGTCATTGAATATTCTTTTTATTTAAACTTGGTCTTTGTTTTCTTTCCTTGTTGGCAATGCTTGCATAAAGTGTTGGTTGGTTTCATAATCTGGGGTATTTCTCTAACTTATTCCTTTTTGTTGACTTTGACAAGGTTATCAAAGTGTATGTGACCCATTTTTTTGTGCCATAGCCAACTTCTATCTTCTTTTCCTAGACAACACTTTTCATTTCCAATTTCACTTAGTGCATATATGTTGCAATCAATTTTGCAATCAATTTTCCTGAACCTTATTTTCTTGTCTTGCACTTCTGTGAATCAAAAGTAACTTTATGAACTTGGTCACACATTTGACTCACACTTAGAAGCCTATGTTTCATATCTTCTACTTGTAGAACATTTTCTTCCTTGGTATTCTTATTTCCAATTCTAACTGTGCCTTTTCCAATGATTTTAGTTGAATCATCATTTCTGAAGGAGATTGATCCATCTCTTTCCTTTCTTAATGTAAGAAAACTGTCTTTAACACATGTCATATGTTTTGAACAAACACTATCAAAAAACCAACCATGTTTATTCTGCTTAGCTTGTAGAGAGAGTGTCCATTCCTCATTTCTATATTGATTCTTATTTCTTATCCATGTTATCTTATGAGGTTCTTGTTTGTGATTGTTGTTGTGGTTCTCTAGGAGGAACTATCATTCTGCAATCTTTGGCCATGTGTCCAAAGTTGTTACACTTGTAGTATTCCACTTCAGTTCTCAATGATTGAAACCTGTTGTAACTTCTTCTTTGTGTTTCACTAGGCCTTCTTGGATAACCCTTTTGTGTTTGAATTTCAAAGTTGTTTATGTTTCTTCTAATAGCTCTGCAATTCATAGCTTTATGTCAAAAAATATTATGTGCATAACATAAACCAAAAAAGATAGTTTGATACCTAGAAGTTGAAGATATTAAGAAAGGAGTTGCTCTTCTTAATCCTTTTTCTTCCTGAGGCTTATCTGCTAGTTGTTGATTATGAAATCTGAATCTTCTCGGTGGAGGAGTGTCCCTATAATCTTCCTTGTAGATCTTCCTATCCCGTTTGATTGTTTCTGCATAGATTTTTGAATATTTTTCTTGCTCTATTTTTTTAGAGCTTGATCCCTTTTCTATCTGATTGTATCCAAGTATGGACTTGTCATGATGAGGTTTTTGACTGCTGATAATGTCATCCAAAACTTTTGGATTGTTCTGCATATTTTTATTTTGAAGATCCTTTCTTAATTTGACAATCTCTGCTTCCAAATTTCCAATGATCCTATATCTTTCTTCTAGTTGTTCTTTGAGTGCTTCTTCAACTCTTTTATCTTCTTCTATTTGAACCTTCAAATTTGTGATCATTTGTTCTAGTTCCCGAGTGTCTTCCTTCTTTTCTAGTTTTGGTTGCAGCTTCTTGTTTTTCCTTTTTTCTATTCTTATAACTTCTATGACACACAACAATTCTTCTCGGTAGTCAACTTATGCCTCTTCATATTCTTCTTTGGCCTCTTCATATTATTCTTCAGTGTCTTCTTTGTCAAATTCTTATACTTCCATGAATAAAATTCTTTTTGTCTCATTGTCACATACTTGATCTTCATCTGATGATGAGATGTCTTCTTTAGTGCTTAAGCTTTTCTTGAAAACTTTATTTGTGGTTCTTTTGTATTTATATGTTTGTTTTCTATTTGAGTAATCTTCATCATTCCTCATATTTTTCTTATGGGAACATTTGTTATCAAAATGACCAATACCATCACAATTAAAACAAATAAAAGAAAACTTACCTTTATATTAGTCATTGGTTCCCTTGTTCAATCTTATGACAAAGTTGGTCATTTCTTCATCATCTTTCGAGATGTCACTATTGCTGCTATGTTATTTTTCCTTTTTCTTTCCCTTTTTCTTTGACCTTTTGGATGCTTTTAAAGTTGCTTCTTTGATATCTAGATTTTCCTGTTCAATTCTCATTTCATATGCTGTGAATATTTCATGTAGTTCTTCCATTCTTATTGAGTCTATATCTTTTCTTTCTTCTAGTGTTGATATCTTAGGATCAAATCTCATAGGAAGAGATATTAGTACCTTTTGAACAATTACAGATTCTTTAATTTCTTCTCCCAATCCTATGATTTCATTTACTATTTCATCGACTCGTAAGACGTAATATGCAATATCCTCATCTTCCTTCATCTTTAATTGTTTGAATTGACCTCTGTAAGTTTAAAGATTTTCTTCTTTGACTTTTGAATCTCCTTCATAAATATTTTGAAGCTTGTTCCAAATCACTTTAGAGGATTTACAATGTATAACTTTGGTCTAAAATGATTCACAAAGACCATTTAGAAGTGCATTTGTGGCTTTGGAATTATTTTTCCTGATTTTTATTGCACTTTCGTTTGCCGACAGAACTGCTAGTTTATTATATCCATCTACAACTAATTGCAAAATTTCAAATCCCTGTTCTTGTATATATGTTTTCATCCTTCTACTCCAAAATGCATACTTCTGTCCATAAAAATGTGGTATTCCATTTTTATACATGTTGTTTCTCTCCATGATCTACCTTTCAATGGTTAAACTGATTTCTGAAGGAACTTGCTCTGATACTAATTGTTGGATTACTAAGAGGGGGGGTGAATAGGTAATAGAGAAATTTAATCCTTTTTAACCATATAATGCAAGTGTTAGATTAGTGTAGCATTATCATCCAATAACTATAGAGTAAATAAACAATGAACAAGTTAGAAATCATACACATACACAGTACACCAATGTTTTTATGTGGAAACCCAAAGCGAGAGAAAATCACATAATGTTTTTTCTTATATTTATTGAAGAATTACATTCATTGGAAGCACTAACTTCCTTTTTTTTACCAGTTGCAACTAGAAGGAGGCTCCAACCCCCTATTTTCTCAGGCTACAATCCGAGGGAAGCTCCAACTCCCCAAATATCTAGCTACAACCAAAAGGAGGCTACAACCCCCTAATTTCTCCATATATAACCATAAGGTGGCTACAACCACCTATCCTTGCGCGGTCCAACCACCCTGAAATATAAATGTCAAATGTAGACAACCTGTCACTCTCAACCTCCTACTGTCAACCTGTCCCTCTCAACTTGTAGCAATAAACTGTAATAACTTGTACTAATCAACCTATACCAATAACATGAACCAACATGTACCATGCATCAAACTTGAATCATAAAGATGTACCAAAATAATCAACTATACACCTCATGTATGTGCCAACTCCTCAGCTACTTGTCTCAACCATGTACCTCAGCAATATACCAAAGACATACACCAATATAACCATCAAAAGTTATCTAACAATCCATCACTCTATCCATGAACCAAATACCATAAACCCTTACATTAAACCATGTGCCACAACCTCACTGCTATGTAGCCTCAAGATAAACCAACAACTTCAACAACACATCACAACCAAAATAGCAATACCCATATGCCAAATACCAACAACAAAATACCAACTGTATCCCTCAACAAATATGATATATGCAACAATACTGAACATCCAATACCATGTCAAGATATAAAACCTAGCTCACAAAACATACCTCAAACAAGATGTGCCATATCTCTCATAAATAGACCCCAACCATGTTGTTGTCATGATTTTTCTGCCGCACCTTTTCTGCTATGATTTTTCTGCCATGAATTTCCTGTTTGTGATTTTTTTGCCACACTTTTTCTGCCGCTATTTTTGTGTTGCACTTTTTCTGCCGCGATTTTTCTGTTGCGATTTTTTTGTTGCACTTTTTCTACCGCACTTTTTATGTCGCAGTTTTCCTACCACACGTTTTCTTCCACACTTTTCCTGCCACACCTTTTCTGCCACACTTTTCTTTATCAATAATACCTGCCCAAATAACCTTTCACAAAATAGATATTCAATGATATTCAATAGGTTTAAGTGTGATTCAATGAGAGAGCCTTGCCTCTTATTTATACTTTCATGTAACATCCCACTTTCCTTATTTTAGAGAGTTATCCATTAACTTTATTACTTAAATAATTTCTTTTGCAAACACTTTGACTACTTTGACCTTTTGGGGCTTCTAGATGACTCATGAGGGTTCTCCAACTTCACATGGCCATAACTCTCTAACCGTGAGGATTTATGTGACATTCCACATACCACCGGAAATGGCATGACATGTACTATCCATTTAGAATAGTCTTACCTACAAATATACCAAAACTCATACCATTATCCATAAAACAAACTTTGTTCCACTACCCAAAATTTTGTGCTACCATAATTCACTACTGGACTTTCTTCAAGGGTTGACATCAATGAAAACCAACCCAATTAATCAACAAATATTATTTAATATGAATATGTCAAAAGATAGGTCTGTTGTAGATCATTTAAATGAATTTAATACAGTTACTAATCAGCTAAGTTTTGTAAAAGTGGACATTGATGATGAGGTCAAAGCTCTTATAATCTTGTTCTCGTTGCTAGAAAGATCGAATGGCTTGGCCATGGTTGTAAGTAACTATTTCTTTATTTTAAACACTCTAAAATTTGATTATTTTGTTGGTGTTATCCTTAGTGAGTAAATGCGACGGAAAAACACCGGTGAGACATTAGGTAATGAGTTGACTGTAGATAACAAGGGAATACAAAAGGATAGAGGAAAGGACTAAGGGAACCATGGGAATTATAGGAAGGGAAGATCCAAATACAGATTGTTAAAGATAGAGTGATGGAATTGTGGGAAGAAAGGACATCTGAAGAAAGACTACAGAGCTCCAAAGAAATAAAGAAATGGAGAACAAGAGAAAATTCAAGAAAAAAATGCAACATGGGATGTGTTACGAGATCATTGCTTTGACTATTTTTGTAGATAATATTTTTGAGTCTTTGTTAGTAGATTTGGAGGCTTCATTTAATGCCACACCCCATTCTAGATAATGTTCAAGGTGATTTTGTACAGGTTCATTTGGGTGATGATGCACCATGCAAAATGGTTAGAATGGGTAAGGTACAAATAAAGTAAAAGAATGGAAACAAATGGTTATTGAAAGACATAAGAAATGTACCAGATCTAAGGAAAAATATAATTTCAATGGGGAAGTTCACAAGTGAAGTTTGTATATCTATATTTGCATATAAGGCATTTACAGTCATCAAAGGATCACTAGTTATAACAAAATGAGAGAAGGTAGGTACATTGTATTTATGTACTAGTAATACTGAATATTCTATCATTTTAGCTTCTACAAGAGTGGATGCAAAACTGTGGCATCATAGGCTTGGACACATGAGTGAGAAGGGGATGCAGATACTTCACAGAATAAATTTGTTGCCAGATATTAAACAAACTAATTTAGATTTCTGTGAGCATTGTGTTTATGGAAAACAAAAGATAGTCAGAATTCTTAGAGTCAGAAAATAAAATAAGAGTAAAAGGTTATATCTTGTGCATACATATATATGGGAACTAGCTTAGGTATCATCTCTTGGCGTCTATCATTATTATGTTACTTTTATTGATGATGCACCTAGAAAAACTTGGGTTTATTGCATTCGAAAAAAATCTAATGTTTTTGATACTTTTAAGAAATGGAAAGTTTTGGTTGAGAATGAGATAGGAAAAAGGTTGAAATGTCTTAGATTAGACAATGGAGGTGAATATTACAGCAATTATTTTGATGATTACTCTTCATACCATGGGATTCGTAGAAAGAAAACAGTTCCAATAACACCACAAGAAAACAGTGTGTCAAAAAGGATGAACAAAACAATCATGGAATGTGCAAGGAGTATGAGATTGCATGCAGGGTTTCCCTTATAGTTATGGGAAGATGTTGTAGATATTGTTTTTTACTTAATAAACAGAGGACCTTCAAGCTCTTTGTATGGTGGAATTATAGAGTAGGAATGGACAGGTAAAAAGGTAAAATTTTATTTTTTGAAGACTTTCGGTTGTGAAACATTTGTCCACATTGATAAAGAAAATACAACAAATCTTGAGGAAAAATCCAAGAAGTGTACCTTTATTGGATATGGTTTTAATGATTTTGGTATAATCTCTTATGGTATTTTGAAAATCACAAGATCATTAGGATTATATATGTCATATTCAATGAAAAGGTCATGTACAAAGATCAGTTGCAGGGAAAGAAACAAGAAAAAAAAAACCAGAATACACAGTTTTTGATGAGATCACCGAAAAATAAATTCCAAAGGTACCAGAAAATCAAAATGTACAACAACATGACCAACATGTACCTCAAACTCCTACAAGTTTTGTTATAAGATCTACTAGGTTAAGTACACCCCCTGAACGATACTCTCCTTCATTGTATTATTTATTGTTGACTGATTTTGCTGAACCAGAATGTTATGAAGAGGAAATGCAGGTAGAAACTAAAAATAAGTGGGAGCAAGGCATGAAAGAGGAGATTAATTACTTGGTAAATAAATATACTTGGGACTTGGTTTAGTTTCTTATAGGAAAAAGAGCATTGAAAAATAAATGGGTTTACAAGTTGAAGGAAGAAGATGGAGGGAAAAAGCGGTAAAAGGTTAGACTTGTTGTAAATGGGTTTGCACAAAAGAAAGGTATATATTTTGATGAAATGTTTTCACCTGTTGTTAATATGAATTCAAATAGGACTATTTTAATTCTTTGCATCTTGAACATTTAGATGTAAAAACACCTTTTCTCCATGCAGATTTGGAGGAAGAGATTTATATGTAACACCCATAGGGGTATGAGGTCAAAGGGAAGGAAAATTTGGTATGCAGGTTGAAGCAAAGCTTGTATGGACTAAAGAAATCTCCAAGGTAGTGGTATTTGAAATTTGACAGGTTTATGATAGAACAAGGTTATAGTAGATGTCATTTTAATCATTGTGTTTATTTTAAAAGGATAGAAAATGGAAGCTATCTTATCTTTCTATTGTATGTAGATGACATGATTGTTGCAATGTCTAATATCCAGGATATAAATGTGCTCAATAAGAAATTAGCTAATTCATTTGTGATGAAGGATTTGGGTGCTACAAAGAAAATCCTTGGTATAATAATAACAAGAGACATGAAAAATTGCAAATTGGCATTGTCTCAACGTGAGTACATAGAGTAGGTGTTGGAGAGGTTTAGAATGCAGAATGAAAAACCAGTTAGTACACCTTTGGCTAGCCATTTCAAATTAACGAAGGAAATGTGTCCCAAGACACATGAGGAAATATAATACATGTCCAGGGTTCCTTATTCATCAACAATTGGAAACTTGATGTATGCGATGATTTGCACAAGACCATATATTTCACATGCAGTGGGAGTTATGAGTAGGTATATGAACAATCCAGGTAAAGAACATTGGGAGGATGTAAATGGATTCTCATGTATTTTAGAGGTACTTCTACTCATGCATTATGTTTTGGAGGTTCAGACACTATTCTATAGGGATATATTTATTCAAATATGGTAGGTGATACGGATAGCAAGAGGATCACCATAGGGCATGTTTTTACTATAGGTAGAATAACAATAAGTTGTATTTCAAAACTACAAAACATTGTGATCCAAATTTTAGGGGGTATATGGTTTAAGTTTGGATGCAAAAGTCATAAATCTATAAAGATACTATATTTTCCATGTGGATCAAGAAGATGCCCACCTCCTCATTAATTAATTGGGCTAATAGGTTTCCCATACGGGTCAAAGAGAGTCCCACCTCTCCATTATTGTATTGGGTTTCATTTTCCACTACTTAGTTAGCTGGGTAGTTAGACCTATTATTATAATAATAGACTTATTTAATGAGATCTTTCCATTATTGTATCGGGTTTTATTTTCCACTACTTAGTTAGTTGGGTAGTTAGATCTATTATACTAATAATAAAGACTCATTTAATGAACTCTTTTTTACTTTGTCCAATGGACCATTTTGTAATGCTATATATAGGCCTAGAAAGCCTTCTCATAATATCAAGTTACTCATTTTGACTTCTCTCATATTTTCTATTGTTCATTGTGAGATTAATTAGCTATGAGTAATTTACTAGTAATTTCTTTTAGAGGTGAAGCTCCTCTTTGAGCCTCACTTTCCAAGTACTTCATTTACATGTTTTTTTCAATGTTTTTATTTTCATGCAATATTGGCACGTCTAAGCTCCTCCTCTCTCAACATTCAATCCATCAAGATCTTACCCCTGGAGATCTGGATTAGTGGTATCAGAGCAGGTACACTCTCCATTGAGAAAAGGGTTTGAAGCATGCTACGGGTTCAAACATTTTCATCAATCACCAACCTTTCTTTGCTACTATCATAATGTATTTTCTGGTCCATACAATGTAAGCATCACAGCTAGTCCACAGGCACTACAGGGATTTTTTTCCCCTCAGACCTTCGTTCACCATTACAAGGAGAACCATACATGGATTCAATACATCCATACATGGATCCACTACATTCATTGGTCTGGAAAATTTTCAACAAATGTTCATGGTGTCCATGCTACCCATGGGGGTTGCACAATCTCTACAACAACCCATGCCACTCTACAAACCCTTGGAATCCTTTGTGGATCTCTACACTCATTCAACTTGAAAGAGTTGGCGAAACCTCTACAAAACATTTCAGAGGCTCTACCACATTGCATTAGGAATATCTCTTCAATATCTCAAATGGGTATTTCAAAGAATCTCATTTGGATTCTTGGTTTGAGAGATATCATCGATTGAATATCATCATGTATTTTACCCAAGGAGGTTGTGCATACCACCATATTTAATGGTACTTTTCTCCCTTCTAAAGAAACTACATAAGGATTTCCACATTTGGATGTAAATATCTCTTCAATATCTCAAATGGGTATTTCTCAGAATCACATTTGGATTTCTTTTTTGAGAGATATCATCGATTGAATCTCAACATGTATTTGACCCAAGGAGGCTACACATACCACCATATTCAAAGGTATTTTTGTCCCTAATAAGAAACATAAAGAAGGAGTTCCACACATGTCTAGACATATCTCTTCAATATATCAAATGGGTGTTTCATAAAATTTCATTTCGTTGTCTGGTTTATGAGATATATTTGTTTCAAGCAACACATGTTTGTAACCAATGTGGTCACACACCCTTCAAATTCAGCCTGGTTTTTCTCACTCCATGGGCCACTTAAAAATAATTTCCATATATTGATGGGAAGATATATTAATTATCTCAAATGGATCTTCGACGGAATTGGATTCATCACCTATATTAGAAGTTATGAATATATTTGCAGAAGGATGTTGACATCTCCCAAAGTCATGATTTTTCCATATTATTTTTAAAATTTTTGCATTTTATTAAAAGTTCGTTATTTTTCTACCGATGTACAATGTGATTGTCAACTAGGTTATGGGTCAACCAAAAACCCACGGTTATGGGTGAACCACACAAAACCATTCTCTTCATTGGGTATTTTAACATTGTAATGATAATGGTATGATAACGCGGTTTCTCTTTTTAGCGTGGGTGAAATGACGGTGACCATAATTTTCTAAGCGGGGAGGAATGATCCAAATTTTAAGGGGGTATATGGTATAAATTCAGAAGAAAAATTCATAAATCTATAAAGCTAATATATTTTCCATGTGGATCAAGGAGATAACCACCTCCTCATTAATTAATTAGGATAACAGGTTTCCCATATGGGTCAAAGAGAGTCCCACCTCTCCATTATTGTATTGTGTTTTATTTTTCACTACTTAGTTAGCTGGGTAGTTATATCTATTATTATAATAATAGAGACTCGTTTAATGAGCTCTTTCCATTATTGTATCGGATTTTATTTTCCACTACTTAGTTAGTTGGGTAGTTAGATCTATTATACTAATAATAAAGATTCATTTAATGAACTCTTTTTGACTTTGTCCAATGGACCATTTTGTAATGCTATATAAAGGCCGAGAACGCATTCTCATAATATCAAGTTACTCATTTTGCCTTATCACATATTTTCTATTGTTCATTGGGAGATTAATTACCTCTAAGTGATTTTATAGTAATTAGTTTTAGAGGTGAGGCTCCTCTTTGAGCCTCACCTCCCAAGTACTTCATTTACATTTTTTTGTCCATGTTTTGTTTTTTCATGTAACATTGGCACATCTAAGATCATCGTCTCTCAACATTCAAGAAATCTAGATCTCATTCCCTAAGATTTAGATGAGGTTGTTTCACTTTCAACAATAGAAGCAGAGTATGTTGTTGCTATAGAGGCTAGTAGAGAAATGATTTGGTTATAGAGGTTTATGGAGGAATTGAGAAAGAAGCAGTAGAATAGCAGGTTGTACTGTAAAAGTGAGAGAGTCATTAATATTGAAAAGAAATCAGTCTTCCATTCAAAGACTAAGAATATACATCTCAGGTACCATTTCATACAATCTATCTTGGAAGATGGAAATTTGAATTTGGAAAAGATACATACTAGCCAAAATCTTGCAGACATGTTAAAAAAGGGAGTAAATAGGAATAAATTGAGTTCCTTCTTACCTTCAGTTGGTATTCAAGAATGAAGGTGAAGATGAGAAGTTTTCCATGTCCAAGGTGGAGTATAGTTCAGCAGGTACAACATAAGTGGAGTTGTTGTGATCAATCTCCAAGTGGGAGATTGTTGGTTGTGGAGTGTGATTATCTTCATGATTCAAAGGTTTGTTTCAGTCATGCTTGGACCCCATTCCATAATGGGGGGTGTGGGGGGTCTTTCCCCCTCACAA
>SNQJ01S0053735.1:0-12566 GCA_010110895.2 Picea sitchensis
TTACTTATTTACTTATTTATTGAACATTTACTATTTAAATACTAAATTTTAGTAGACATTAAAAATTTACTAAGCTTTACTTCACATTGAACAATTTACCTTCTTGCATATTTTTACAAAGCTTTATCCTAAATGTTTATAGTTTAAACACTTTACATTGCTTCCCACATATGCTAACCTTCCCATTGAACATTTCACTTATTTGCTTCTAGCATATGCTAACCTCCCCATTGAACATTTCACTTACTTAGCAACCTTTACTTTACATTGAATACTTTGCATTTTTGCTTGTTTTTAACAAAGTCTTATGCTAAATGTTTTTTTAGTGAACAATACTAAATGTTTTTACTTGTTTTTTATTTGTTCTCGTCATTGTCCTATTGCATAAACATTAATGTTATTCTTCTTTATTATGTGTATTATTTAATTATTATCTTTTGACAAAAAACTATTCATTACTTGTGCATTTAGTTATATTTTTTTTTTTTGTAACTAGGGGAATCGGTAACAACGGCAGTATCGTACTCGCGTGACATGGGGTCGAATCCTGCCGGCTTCCTTATAACCCCTAGGGAGAAACGCACCGCCCGCAAGCACGCCCTCCGGGTAAATCGGGGTGAGAATCGACCTTGAGACCTCATTTTACATAGTTCCTTCCATTTACACGGCACTTGCCAATCGGTCTACACCCCTGCGGGCTTGTGCATTTAGTTATATTAAGTTCCATTGTTCAACATATATTTCTCAACTAATTAGGCAGGGACTAAGTTACCATGCAACCCTTGTTCTCTATTGTTCTTATTTTGTGTTTATATTATAGGATAGTTATTATTATATTATATTGTTTTTAATGTGTTAAGTAAGTTTAGTATTTTTTTTTCTTGGCTAAAATTCAAATTTCACGTTGTGATATGATACTTTTTCATAAGTTGTATGTTGAATATTTAAAACCAATTTTGAATTTGCATGTAATTTTTTTTAAAACAAAAAAATGGGTAATATTTGTATTAAAAATAGGTGCAGTCTACCTAGTCCACATAACAATTAAAAAAGAGAATGTCTCTTAAAACAAAAAACAAGATAAAGTCTAAACCATCATTCACAAAGATTTAAAAAAAAATTATATTGTTATAAACTCTAAAAAAGATACCTAAAATCAATTTTTTTTTTTACATAACATAAGAAATAGCTATGAAATACATGCTTGTTGTGCACTTATATTAGTAGGTTGTTATTCATGATTGCCCAAGTCCATGTCTTCAACTATTTGATGGACTATTTTCTCTTTATTGGGTTCATCAAGGGCATAATTCATTGGCATTTTGAAGTTAGAAGCAACGAATTGGAAGACCTTATTAAGATTACAAACCATATTTCTCAACATTGAACATTCAACTTCCAAAACTTCAATTTGTCTTTTATGTTGCAAGGAGGTGTCCATAATCACTACATTTTGAGAAATGCATTAGTGTTCATTTTCATGGACCTTAGTTGTTACCAAGAATATGGATTAAGTGTTTCTATTAATGAAGTCTTCATGCCTATGCAAAACTCTATGCATTTCCCAAATTTTCTCATAATCCATATCCCAAAGCTCCCACAATTTCCCAAATAGGGTATACATAGAAAAAACCCAAATGGAAGCCATAGAGCAAACAAATATAAAAGGATGATCCAAACCTTTCTAGACTCGAGAAAGAGACAAGCCTAGAGTGGTCTCTAACTACTAGCTTGAGGACCACTCTAAGGAAAGCCAAAATTGCCAAAAAAAACTCCTTCAAAACCCACAATTGATAATTCAAAACAACCCCCAGAAGAAGAATAACCAAAATTGAAAGGATGAGATACCCAAACCCCCAGCTACTAGTGTTGTGAAACGGGAATAAAAACCCAAATCTATCAAACACAGAGCTTCAAACTAGAGCCATGCAGAGCACCAAACCAAGATTCAAACCACAAGGATATGCTCCAAAACAACTTGACCAACATTACAGTATGCCAACAAATCTCTAATGAAAAGGCTTACCTGAATATCTAGTAGAACCAAAGGCAACATGCATTATATTGACATAAATCATGATTTTAGGGGATGGCTTGGAAAAAACAATTCCCTCTTTTTCTTAGAGTTTCTTCATTCAATCTAGAGGCCATGTTGGCGAGGGTGTTTGCTTGTCGATTTATAACCCTCAAAACATGGAAAAACTTGATATACTCAAACTGAAGAACATCATTTTTTATTCTAGCTATGAAACGAGCCAACTTACTATCAGATGAGGTTTTCTTATTGTTCATTAGATTGATGATTATGGATCACAATAACTATCAAAGTCTTCATGCTTGTTACTTTTATAAATAAAAGTCCCTAAAGGAAAGAATATGCCTCTTCCTAGTTGCTTGTGATTGTCCCTAGACCCCATTCATAATTTAATTCTTGTTTCCCTTGAGGATCAAGGATGATCCCCCCCACACCTGACACCCTTGGGTTTCCTTTCGAAGCCCCCAAAAAGAAGAGAATGAATTTTTGTTGCTTATTCTGTTAAGAATCAACCCCTATAACATTTGAGCCATGAAGTGAACATATTTCTCCAAGAATCTATGAATCTCATCATGTAATCGATCTCAAAAAAATAAAACTACCAAACTTGTTTGGTAAAAATTCAATCGATGAATACAGGATGGTGGGTTTTAGCTTCCAAATGGCATAAAGTATGGAGTGAGAGACCTTGAATCCCTCATTTTTGAATATTCTTCACAGATAGAAGTTTGTTATGAACCATTACCCAACGAAAGGTGTTGATCTTGGGTAAACCATCATTATGCCAAGACTACTTCCATATACTATATCATTGTGGGAGAGGCAGAGACACGACCTTGACATGTTATCCAACTTTGATAGTGTAATCTTATTGACCCCAACCTCTACTATAAAAAACTGAAAGCTCAAATGGAGCACAACCTTTGAGAGAGGCTAGAAGAGATGAGACCAAAGGAGCTAGGTTAGTTAGAGGAAAAAAGGAGGACCAACTAGTCTAGCAATCGTCGACGCCTGATTAGGATGATATGGCAAACAAGGTGTTAAGGCCTTAGCTTCCCTTCTAGAATTTTAGAGGAAGGAGTTCATGATTGTGATCAAGTGGAGGATTCCCCATAATCTTATCCCTCCAAATGTTTGTAATTTTACCATGACCTAGAACCCAAGTAAGTTTATACTGAATTAAAGGCACCACAACTCTAATTAATTTCCAGATATTGGACCCCTTCTTGTTATCCAATGGATTTTCTAAGCATCGATTCTGATTTCCTCAAAAGTATTCTTTTAGGAGGGATTTCTTCCATATTTCCAACTTGCCAAAGATTAATCTCCACAAGATCTTTGCTACCAAATCCATGTTCAAAATTGAAGGATCTTTTATGTCAAGATCGCCTCTGTATTTGGGGGATCTAACGATGTTCTAGCTCACCAAATGGATCGTTTTATGATTTGATTTTCCTCCATACTAGAGGATTTTGTGGATTTCTCTTTATACTAGTTGCATAATTTTGGTAGGAGCTAACATAGCCAAGCATTGGTAAATGGGAAGAGTTGTGAGCACACATTTTATGAGGACAATCCTGCCTATTGGGTTCAACCATTGTGACCTCCACTACTAAAATTTGGTCTTGATCTTGTTGATTATGAATTTCCAAATATGAGTAGAGGGATTACTGAGAGAGATCAACATTCCAATATATTTAAAAGAGTCCCCATATTCTAGACAAGGGAACTTTAAATTTTTGGATATATCATGGAGAAGCCAAGGGATAACATTCCAACCATAAATTTGACTTTTACCATTATTAACTTTTCCGCCTGAAGCGTTGAGAGAATGATTGAGAATAAATTTGAATCTCTCAACAATTATAATTGAGGCCCCTCCCAGTAGAAGAGTATTATCTATGAATTGTGAATGATTCATTCCTTTGACTCCTCTAGCCAAATTGATTCCATGTAGGTTTCGAGAAAACCTTTCAGCTTCCAACTTTCTACTCAACACCTAGGACATTATAACATATAATAATGGGGAAAGGGGGAAATCCTATCTCAACCCTTTGTTGCTTTTGAAAAAGTCGGCGAGCCTCCCATTAACTAAGGGAAAAATCCATGAACTGTTGATACAAGCTTTAACCCACTACACAAAGTTATTATTAAACCCAGATTTACACAAAACAACGAGAAGCAAAGAGTTTCTTACTCAGTCAAACACGTTGGCCATGCCTGTTTTAATAATCATCCCTTTGTCCACATTCTCCTTTCTAGAATGTATTGCTTATTGGACCATAATTATGTTGTTTATTATTTGACATTTCTACGTAAAGCCACCTTGGTTGTCAAAGATTATCTTGGGAAGAATCTTCTTGAGCTTGTTTTCCATGATTTGGTTAGGATCTTATAAGAAGAGTTATACAAGGAAATAGGACAAAATTTGGAAAACGATGATGGATTCACATCTTTTGGAATTATCACTAAAAAGGAGGAGTTTGTATTGCCCCCAATTTTATGTTTCTTCTGGACATACATGAGCATACACTTAAAATCAAATTTATTTTATCCCAATAGGCCCAAAAAAAGTGAATGAAGAAACTATATATCCCTAGAGCTTTGTCAAGGGAAAGTCCCGAAATGGACTTAATGATTTATCCTTCCTCAATTTATTTGTCTAGTTCCTCATTTTCAACTTCAGTAATCAAATAAGGGATATTTTTTAGCATAATAGTAATGGAGGTAGGACTCGACTTCTCTTGTTCTATATACAAGGCTTCAAAATGTTTTTTGGCAGCCTCCTTGATTGTTAGGAAGTCTCTTAGGCTTGAACCATCTTCTAATGATATTTATTTGACATTGCTTCTCTGAACTCTAGCTTTGGCTTGCCGATGGAAGAATGAGATATTCTTACCTATGGACTATAAACATAGGCTCCAGGATTTTATACACCACGTCTCTTCCTCTGATCTAGATACTTTATGTAGCTTACTAGAAAGGGTTATCTCCTCTACATGATGATGTTTCATGATGTCTTCCTTTTCCATTCTCGCTTGGAGATATTCAAGCTGAGACCAAATTAACAATTTTTCTTTCTTTGGAGATACATATGAGATATTTTCCATTCCTTGAGGGCTTGCTTGATTGCTTTTAGTTTCTTCTCTGAAATGAAGGTGGGAAATCCTATAACAAACTTCCCCCATTCCTCTGAAATAATCTCCATTATTCTGGAGTTATGAAGACAAAGGGGACATAATTTGAATGGAAGTGGCCCAAAATCTTGGGAGTGGTGGAATTAAAGAGAAATACGCTTATGATCAAGGATGGTCGATGATCCAGATTATTTTCGGCATGAAATGAGAGCGGAGATATAATAAAGAAATGCACAGAGATATCGCGGATATCCAATAATATAACATAAATGTATCAGAGATGCAACCATAAAAACAGAGATACAATAATACACGATTTCTATTAATGAAATAAATGTACAGAGACTGTAAAATACAGAGTGAAAGACTTGCTAGAATGGTGGCAACTTATCTCTAAGAAGAGATGTGACGGCTACTCGTATTCGCAAGAAGATGATTACAATGAGGCTCCAAAGGCCTTATTATCATAAATAAAATCCAAAACCCTAACCCCAGAATATGAAAAGCCAACAGTTTTGTGGACCCCATTTTGGGTAGTTTGGTGTATCAACTTCCCGGGGGCATAACTTTTGCATACGATCTCTGTTTGGGGTGCACGATAGTTCGTAGGAAATGTCTATCCAAGGACTACAACTGTTGGCAAAAAATATCATGATATTATTTTTCGATCGATAGATGCCCAAAAAACATCGTTTAGGGCCTCAAAACGGCTCCAAAAGTTCAGGACCTGAAAAACTGCCGAAAATAGTAAATTACCAAAATTGCCAGAAAACTATTTTGAGCCAGTTGGGAAAGGTGGGTGGCCACCGATATCCACCTAGATCAGTCGATGGGATGATAATGGAAGTTATGATGTTGTTGTTTAATATAAGCTCTCTCTAAAAGAGGAAAGGTCTAATGTAGCATCAATATGACCTGGTCCAATTCTTCTACTCAACCAAGTGTATTCCCCTTTCATAGGTTTGACATCTACTAAATCCCAATCCATCATAAGATCCTCCATATTTTATCTAAAAGGGTCCCTGCCTATGCCACAACCTTTTTTTTCTTTACTATTCAAAACCACATCGATGTCCCTAGCCATAATATTGTTTTGAGTGACTTCAAAGTATTTTAAAGCCTACAAATAACACCAACAATCTTATTTTTCTTTGTAAAAAATAGGCACGTGTACATTAAAAATATGATATACGATCCCTAATTTTTGATGCACAAGGCAAGTTAGGGCCCAATGTTGTGTTTGATGAGAAAATTCCAAATGAAATGAAGAGTTATCCCAAAGAATAAAAATACCTCCTAATGCTCCTCTTGAACTTACCATAATACCTTCACACCTTTTCCATTGTGTTCTGCCGAGATTAAGCATTTTCATTGCCTCTAGCTTGGTCTCCTAGAGAAGGAGGATAGTTATCTTTTCATCCTTTATCAAATCTCCCATGTCTTCCTCTTTAAACTGCTACCCATGCCTCTACAATTCTAGGAGACAATATTCATTATTTAACATTAGAGGATTTGTGGCCTCCACTCCGCGGAGGAGCAATGAAACCTGGGTTTTTATCACTTCAAGTTCTAGCCCCCAACAATTTTTCTATGATTGTATGGATACCCAAAACTTTCTCCTTGTTTGATTATTCTTCCCTTTTTTCTTTTGTTGGTTTTCTCCCTACTTTTTTGCATTGTCTCTCTCCTTCCTCCTCTTTGTCCTCCTCCAATTGCTTGCTAGATTTATTCTTTATTAAGATGTTGAAGGAAAGATGAAGTTTATCCGATATAAGATCAATTTCCTCTTGTTGATCTAAAAGAAGGTATTCACTAGTTGATAAAGAAGGGTTAGTTTGTGAATCTAAAAAGATGATTTTTTCTGGGCAGAAAGAGAGATGAAGGCACCTTAACTAAGGGAGAAACCACTTCCACAAACATAATAGGTTATTTCTGAGAAATGATGTCAAACTTGTTTTTTGATGATAGATAAAACATAACTTCCTTGGAATGGTGTTGTAGAGGTGGGTTTTGGCATCACTAGAGTAGCTTGGTTCTTGATTGCGGCTTGTTTTGGACCAACAGATGTCATTTGGGCCAAAGATGAAGGAGCTAAATGCAATGTGTTTGAGTTGGTTTGCTGCTTTGAACTCATTTTTTTAACCACTTGCCATTGATCTTCCTTCCTAGGAATAGCTTGGGATTGAGAGATATTTTCTTGCAATCCTTCGCAAAGTGTGTATTCATGACAAGTTTTGCATTTGAAAAGCATTTGTTCATAACCCAATTTCTAGACATGTTTCCAATTGTCGAAGGTAAGGAGGACCGCTTCCAACAATCATTTCTCTACATCAACGCCATTGCAAATCCTAGTGCAGGTGAACATCCATCCATGGGTTCAGATTTGTCTATGTATCTCGCCATAGTATTACCAATACTCCTGGGTGAATTTTCATTCCAATAATGAAGATGCAAGTGAGGTAGACGAACCCAAACTAGAATAACAAAAGGATCATCTAGCTCTCGATCAAAGTCAAGAGTCCATCTATTCAAGTACATTCCTCTAGTGCCAAAAAAATGTGGGTCATTTCTGAAGATTAGATCCCCATCCTCCTTAGCTTCAAATCAAAAAGCACAAAACGCTCTACTGCACAAGTATTGGGTGAGCTTTCCTTTGATTAGGACCTGCCAATTCTTGTAAACCCAAATGATTATAGTTTTGAGCAAGGGCCAAATCCTAATAAATTGACCAATCATGCCTCTTTCAACAAAAGGAGGCAAGAAGAGAAAAGGCATGGAAGACCAAGATCTTTGCATCTAAAAGGGGAGGGGAGTCCCCTTGAAGGTCCCGATCCATGATGCAAAGGGGAGTCCCCTTGAAGGTCCCGATCCATGATGCAAGGCTATAGAAATCAAACAACAAATAAAATCAAACAACAAATTGCAGAAACCCTAACCACTCTTGTGAAGTAGTATATGAGTCACACTCTAAAATAAACATTTAGATGTTGTTTGTAGATCTATAAATATTAGGATATATATCTCAAAGTTCATTCAAACCATAAATAAATTATGTAACTCTAACATGGGTTGAAGGTGGCAATGTTTACAACCAGAATAATCTTCTGTACACAAAAAGAAAAAACCATCGACAGTCTATATCTAAATTAAAACTCTCGCAAAAATTTCTCTCACGACGATTAGGATGTTAGTCGACTGCTTGAAAGCTGCAGAAATAAAAAAACTTCTTTATTATTGTTGGCGTTGCGAACAATGATATTATGATTATTATCATGGAATAGTTGATACAGTATATAGCATGGAAAAACTTGTCCGTGAATCCTCTATCCACATGTCCTTGCAGTACAATTTCTGCAGGATGATGACCCTCATTATTACAACTGTAGATAGAGTTGGATTGTGCGTGATTGTACGCTTATTTACCAACTCTACTGGATTTGTCTCGCCGATGAATGCGGTATCCACGAGAGTTGCAGTAGGTTCACATGTGATTGAACGCTTAGCTACCAACTCCACCGGATATGTCTCGTCGATGAATGCGGTATCCACCAGAGATGCAATAGGTTCAGACAGTAACAGAAGTCTCCCATGTAATCTCAGATGCAGTTTCATTACATTTTTTAATATCAACATTGGAAGGGTGGCCAAGGTTACTTTATCAGGATTTGCAAACTGAAACCGTTCTCGCGAGTGCATCTTTCTTCCTCATCGCTGCACTTTTATGAAGCAGTGGTTACCTGTACAGTCTTTCTATCTATCTAAGAAGGCATGGCAATGGGCTTGAAACCGTTATTCCTCAAGGAATTGCTCAGCAAATTCGCCCAGAAATTGAAGAACATGGAGTGGGGGGTATTGCAATTAGTTTAAAGGTTTTGGATCTACTTGAGGGAAGATAGACCCACGCTTTACAATGAAGATGATGCTTGTACCTACTAGGAAGTCGATGTTTATTAGGAGAATGATCATCAAAGGGTTCATTTTGGCTTTGCTTTTCTTCATTACCAAGCATCGTAGTCATATAATATATGTGAGCCTGCTCACATATAATATNCTCATATATAATATATGTGAGCAGGCTCACATATAATATATGTGAGCAGGCTCACATATAGCCATATAATAGCTTCTCCATAGCTTCTTGATGGTGTAGTAAATAAGGAGACTTGGTAAAGGAGATGACAACAAGGCAATTAGGGAAGCAAGAAAACATGGAGTATAAGATCTCATTTTAATATACTAAGTTGAGCTTTGATTAGCTCAAAGAGATCATTAGGTTGAAGAAGACACCTCAAAATTTGACACCCATGAGGCATCTTCAACTTGTAGAGGTCGTCCCTTGGCTCACAGGACTCACCAAGAGCAACGAGGGTGACATACCAGGTCACTGAACAAGTAGACAAAATCTCAGAGGCTTGCAAGAGGTTTTGAGGGCAAGCACAACGCCACCAGTGAACACGGTTAAGTGACTGCAAAAGTTGGAAGACAAAGTTGGGGAAACAAGGGGAGCGATAAGTAGCACCAAAATTGATGAGGAACAAACACATATTATCCTATATTTATGCTTCTCCAGCTGCAATAATACTTGGTTTTTAATCAACTTTAGATCTATATTAGCATACAAAGGAGCCAACTGCATGCCATCTAAACTTTATGGAGGTGGGTATCAACTTAGCATTGCAAGCAATTAGGGAGAAGTTCCACTGGTTGAATGATAAGTGCTACTCTTTGCTCCAAGCCCTTTAGGTCTCCGATAAATCTACAAAGGAGGGGTAGTGGAAGATAGAGAAGAGCAACCATAGGGGATAGATCCCATCACCCTATCTCCTTGGATGAGGTTGCAAAGTATCCAACGACAACTTTGGTCTAGTGTTCCTTTTACCCTAGATAGTTGAGGCATGCAAAATCCTAACCCTAACCCTAGATAGTTATCAGGACATGTTAAATCTTGGGTTGCTAGGATAGGACATGGTTCCATTCTCATTGTATTGTTTATTGTTCCATATTAGAGAAAAGCATCTAGGAGTGGGATGATGAAGCATAACAGAGGAAGTAGAAGATTATGTAGTAGTCGTACATGGTATGTGCAAGCTAATGATTGTCTTTCATGACGCATTAGTGGCAATGCAAACCTGGAAAAACATCAATATGTTTACTTGGAGGGATTATTCAAGGTAGTTTTACAATGAATTTGAATATGGTGTAAGAAGGTGAAACGTAAGAAATTGAATTAGCTTTCCGAATATACAACTTTTATTCATAGACATTGTCAATAACTATGTCAAATACAATTTTTTTTTTATAACAATGGTATCTTATTTTTCCAACAAACTATAAGGTATATTTTTTATTCATGCAGGTGTTGAGTACCTTAACGACGGAATTTCATTCCAAAAACTTGTATACTTGTAGAGAACCCGTTTTTCTTGTGTCGTGTATTTTTTGGAAATTTTTGATATTAATTTAATAGTTTTTTTAAATTATCAAAGTCGACATATGCATGAAATTACAACGCCTTTTGTTCGTGCAGGCTAAGAGGGTCTTAACATGATGAAAACAAACTTTTTGTTTAGATCGTAGGTATCGATCTCCTCTAGTGTCGCATATAACTCACTTGAGAAATGGTTAAGCCGAGAAAAAGTTATAGCAGAAATAAGAGAGACATGTATTCTAGGATTTCGATATATGTGAAGACAAAAATAGATTAAAAATAACAAACAATATATATATTTTAAATTATATATTTGAAATATGCATAGCCGACTCTATTTATGTCTATAGTTTCGTCAACAATTAAATTGTTTAGCCTATAGAAAAATAATGTCAAAGACAAAGATATAGAGGGATATTCACAAAAATGGATTTGTAGATCGAACCACTAGGTTTGTCATTCCAAACCTAAATCCGAGCCAACCTACTCAACATGCACCTTGTCAATCCATCCCCAAAAAAATGAATTCAAAAGAACGCGTGCGTGTTCTTAGGAGCATGCACGCGCTCTAGGGGTTGATGTTTGTACACCATCAGGAAGACATTCATTAATAATAATAATAATAATAATAATAGTTATTATAATTATTAGAGACCCATCCTTTCATGGATGGTCACCATATGTGCCTTTAGGTTCTCTATATATTTGGCACATTCATCATTGTAATAATGAATCTATCATATCATCTCATATACAATATTATCTCACATATAATCTCATACACAAAAATTCCACATGGTATCACAGTGGATTGGGCTTGACTCGAGGACCAGAGGGCCCAAGAAAAATGAGAGTAGAGTAAAATGTTGGGAGTGTTAAATTTATGAGGTTGTTACAATCTCTATGTACAACATATTTAATACTACCTAAATTATAGAAATAATTTCATAAATTATGGTGGGCAGTAATTTGTAATAAAAATGTCTAATTACCTATAAATATGAAGAATGTAGTGTTTATTTACTTTTACCTAAAATTATGCAAAGAATCACATGAATTATGGAGGAACAATTTAACAAAGTCAAATACTATGTGGATGGATTATAACCAAATTAATGTTAGTCTTTGGGTAGTTACGAGAGGTATTCTCCAACTATTTATAAGATTAATTTTCAAAGGGACGTGTCTCTTTGGATCAATTTAAAGACACAACAAACAAACACACATATTTTTTCTCTCTCTCACATGGGAAGTGATCTAAGGAAGAGACCGAAGTTTATAAGAAGTTGAAATTTTCTTAGTGTAATTACTTAGTAATGTTTTAGAGTTTATTAAAGTAATATCGTATATCATTGGAAGTAATTACCACTTGGAGAAAATTGTGCTTGTCTAATTTAACACTAGAAAATCAACATGGTTAGCCGTATGACATTGAATATATGATGGATGTGTGTTGGTCATAGTAGAAGACATATCATTTGCAGGGTCAATGTATATAGTTGTGCACATCCATATAATGAAGAAGAAAAGGAGGTCAGCACATGCAAAGGGAGTGTAATGTCCCCATTTTGGGACATTATAACATTACAGAGTGTTATGCCTACCAGAGTAGCTAGACAGGGGTGACAGAGAGTTTGGGAGATATTGAGGGGTTTTATTGGACCCGACTTGCATCGTTCATCATCAGGATCCATTCCACACAGCTTGGCTTTGGTTCCATTGCATTCCGACAATTTCTGTAATTTTGAGTTATTATGGGTCATATCTTAATTAAATTCACTAAGAAGGTCATAATGGGCATATTACTAGGAGAAATCTCTTAGTGTAATAGCTCATCAGAATCGGGAAGAAGAGCATTACAGGATAAGATGATGAGAAGTGACTTTCAGTGGCTGGAGAAGCCATAAGGATGGATAAATCACTTTTTAGAGGTAAAATGGTTAATTAATTAATTAATTAAGTGATT
>SNQJ01S0053735.1:18132-32187 GCA_010110895.2 Picea sitchensis
CTAAATTGTACATTTTTTACAAAATGGCACCTCGTGCCCAATATACAAAGTGACAACAAGTGCCTTAACATAAAAATCATCCATGTGGTGGTCTAGATACAAAATGGCAGTAGTTGGTCAATCATTGACCACTGCCACCCTCACCACCCTCAGGATCATCCTAGAAGTCTATCTTTATTCTCTTTCTTGAGGAATCACCTCGATTGTTTATAGGCATGGGCGTGCTTCAACACTATGGAGACTACACAGACAAAACATTGTTAAAAGTTTTTTTCCTCAATGGATTAATAAACATACAAAATGATACTTTGTAATTTAACCTAAGACAAGTCAACGCATATGCTACTATCAATCGTGAGGGTGTTGCCCTCCTCTACAAACCCAATCTCTCCGTGATGCCACCATGCATCAGTTACAAGGATCAAGTCAATAAAATTAAACAAATATGCATAAAATCAAATTCATGATACATAAAAATTTATCATCAACACATTATCTGACCATGAATATCTCAGGCCTCGATGGAGATTCGCTGGAAAATGGAGCACTAGGTTGTACAACCGATTATGAGGCAACCTCTACTATGGCAGCCTCAGTGGATGAGGCCGATGGAAATGGTGGTGGGGGTGGGTGGCATATAGGTACATCCACTATAGATGGATGCGATGGAAGATGTGGCATGGATGGGTGGATTGCATGTGAATCTAATGAGGATGTGTGAAATAAGACAGATGTTGGGGGTGGGCTGCGATAGACCCCCACAGTCTGTAGAAGTGATTGCAAATCCCTAGGCTTGGATAAAGGTAACCCATAAGCAAGGCCCAGGTGCCCAGTGAGTGCAATAATACTATATCTAGCAAATATTTTCGCAGCCTGCATGCATATTAATAACATTGAACTATTAGTACCAAATAGTAAAATTCAAAAACATAAACACAAAAAATTTAAGAATTATACGATATTTAACTCTACACATGGTACCTGTGATGTAGGTGACTTGTCCATCCCATATGGACATTCCCCGACATCGCCTAGTCCCAAATCCTGTAGACACACAAGAACATTAAAAATTTGAGGATGCCATAAAATAAAGAAATGATGATGGTGAATTTCTCAAATGTGACACATACATGTGTGTGGGGTGCACCCAATGGGCAGGTTGCTTCTACATCTGCATCAGTGGTGGGGATAGGAACTGATGCATCCATCGATGTAAAGGGTCTACTGCTCGGACGTAACAACTACAAAACAACATAGAATAAAAAATCTATATAAATACACTAATACAAAATAAATATATAATGGTGAAGAACATAGAGAGGGTTAATATGCTAACCTCCTTCATTAAACTATGTTTTCCACTAGGATCTATAGGCCCATAACATGTATTCCCACAACTTGAGCATCTACGAGGTTCACAAGGACGACTTCTATGTCCATCTGCCCTCTCCTCACTGTACTTTGTTGTGAATGCTGAAGCTCAAACCCCTCCATCAATGTCACTGGCAGGCACCTCCTACTGAGATAGTCCAATAAAGCTACTATGTTGCATTAGGCTACGAGTCAATGATGAAATGGCTAGATGTACTTGTTGCAAGCTCTCTGCAATAGGATGATGTTGGGTAGGGGGGTCAGGACTTCACCTGGGTGACGAGGACCTAACATGGGATCGCGCCTGACATGCCTTCGGTCCTGTGTGAACCCTCCACCCACCCCTGGAATTCACCCATGTCAAAGTAGTTGATATGCTTACCCAAAATAAACTCAGGCCATAATTTTCTCAGAAAATATAAGGGCACCTCCCCATTATTGCAGGGAGGTTTATGAAATACCATATACCACCTATCCATCTGGTTTTGACTAACTGGGGATGAATGCACCAGTCGATGGAGAGGCGTTTCTTGGTCAATGGTAGTTATTTTCCAATTATAGGATCCCTAAAAATAATCAATATTTGTTGTTTTGAAATGACCAAGTCTCTGACTTGGTTTCTATCCAAATTAGTGCTATAGTACTCATACATTCTTTCCCTATAATCATAAATAGAGGTCAATTTCCCTTGGAAACTTGCAACAGAATTCACAATGATGTCCAAAGAAGTGGCAAGGGAGACTCTGCTTGGCTCTCTATTGTCCCTTAATTGTTCCTCGAGGGTTATTAATATGACCAACCCCTCATCAATTTGATTGTTTACATTGGGTGGTTGTGGTGGGTTGGGGTTTTTCTCTCCTTGGTTTTCTTCTGAGTGGTTTACATTGTCTCCTGGTTCCATTTTATTATATATGCTACAATTTATTAAACCATTGCATGTAAATTTGGTTGGTTTTTTAATTATATTAGAAAACTACAAATTTCTTTAATTTAGATTCTTGGGAGCAAAAGACTAAATTGGAAATTACTAAATTGAGAGAAAAATAAAATAAATCAAACATACCTAGCTAGACTGGGAGACGGTGGCATGATCCTCACATTGTTTCTCCTCTCTAGATCCTCTCTATTTGCTCAATGAAATTAAAAATGCGAGTGCGATTTGTGCAAATGAGCACAAATCGCACATGTGACCCTTTAAAAAAACTTTAGCAGAGGAAAGTGCGTGTGTTCCTGCCACTAAATCTACGTGGCAAGTTAAGTGGAGGTTCGTGCACTTCAAAATATGTAGGGTTAGGAATGTGTGCGCGTTCCTTAGAATGTGCACACATTCTTGCGAGTGTGTGTTCCTGTTGACCCCCTTGCCACTTTTTCAGCCACCAACTTCGTGCACTCACCCGTCCATGGAAAATCCATAGAGAGTGCACTTCCTTTGTATTTTCTCTTCTAATTGAGAGGGAAAGAGCAATGCATAGGTCTCACCTTCTATCTGGGTTTTTCTCATATTGGGTTTTGCCATGGTACATATTGTGTTCATTATGTGGATAGTGTGTTGTTTGCTTAGCTATTTTCATTTTAGTTTCAACTTATTTTGGTAATTTGTGTGTTAAGCTAGTCATAATAAATAAGCAATCTAAAGTAAAGCATTGCATAATAAGCTATTGCAAAATATTATTAGATTTGTTGTGACGAATTGTTCCACTGGAATATCTGACAGCTTATAGATCATAGTGGTACCATAGTAGATTTCTTTGGGGTATTTGTGGGAAGTTGCAGGACCCAGGAAGTGGTGTAAGAAATAAGTTTTAAAACCCTAGTCATGGAAAATGGGTATAATAACAATCCACAGGATGATTCAGAGGAGATATTTTGAAATTTGGAAGCACAAGTCGTTGACATCTCTTGCAACATGGCCATCCTCATGGTAGCTCTAGATAAAAAGTTTGGACCTTTCAAGGAGTTTGGTAGCTCTAACTCAGAATGTGGATTAGATGAGAAATCTATAGATAACAAATACCCATAAAATGAGTCAAAATAGGAGCCAAAGAAAGAGAGACCAAGTTCCAGTGCCATCACTTCTTCACAATCTCTATTTAAAGTGAACATAAAACTATGCCAAGTTGAGATTGTTGTTGTTAAATTGAATCAATTGTTGCAACACTTATAATTTTATTTAGTGCTTGTAGCATAGGACAAGAGAAAAATATTTCATGTGCTTCACTGAAGTTACAGGGCCATGCCCAAACTTGGTGGGAAAGTCACATGGAGATGCTTAGGCTAGAGGGTGATACCCCAACAACTACATGGGAGGTGTTTAAACCCCTCTTTAAGTTTGAGTTATACCCTATTGGTAGGAAGAAGAAAAGTATTGGCATTACTTCGAACATAAGCAAGCACAGAGTGTGCAAGAGTATACCACGGAGTTGAAAAAAATGGCCATTATATTGGGTATATCTCCCAAGAACTTGGATGTGTTCCTCAAGTATCTAGGAGGTCTACATAGTCATTTATGGTGGTAAGTGTTACTCTTTAAACCTAGGATAGTTGATGAGGCATGCATGTAAGAAAAATACCTATAGAACATGGGTAAGAATAAAATACAACCAAGTGGTTCCAAGCAAAAATACCACCAAGATGATTCTGAGGAGGTAAAGAAGATGTGGAAAGGAAAGGATAAGAAGACAACAACCACATAACATTAGTGCAAGGATTCAAAAGACCACTACATCATTGTAATATTAATGGTCACACTAAAGATAAGTGTTAGAAGCTACATTCAGAGTTGCATTGGCCTGTTGGCATAGGGGCAGACCCAAGGTTCAACGCTCAAGAGCGCACCAATAAAACCCTAACTACCAGCCCTTTCGGCAACACCTACGAAGCAGATGAAGTCTCACCTGAGGTAGAAGAAGGGGTGGTTGCATGACTCATATGTCTGCAACCTTAGCTGGGACACATATCTGTGATTATAACACCTTATCAAAGCACTTAGAAATTACAATTCATCAATATTAAACCAATATCTACTTTGCAGACAAAACCCTAATTACAGAGCATTGCAGTATTCAACCAGATCTAGTATGTTCAAGCACTAAGCGCATCCACATAGGTCATATCTAGAATTCATCCATATTATTAAGTATGTAGCATCAACAGATCTATCTATCATTCATCTATATCGAAGCATCTAAACAAGTAAACACATAAACACATCAATGCATTGCACAAAGCAACCATAACACAAGATATGTGTGGTTCACCCCCACCCTAGGGCTATGTCCACCAACTCTTCTTCTCTTTATTATCTTCTGTCAAGCTTCTTACAGGCACAAAGCATCAAAACCCTACTCCGCATAGGATAGGAGATCTGTGCGCACTTCGCCAGATCCTCCTTCCCCAAGTAGATTTAGGCACAGAGCCCTACACAGTCTGCACACAAAGCACTACAGATGACTTGCACTTATCTCTACAAGTCTTAATCACGCCTTCTTTCACTTAGCTAGTACTAGCACTCAGCCACCAGTCACTACTTACATCACCTAGCTTTCTATTTATATATTACAAAATAGGCCTAAGCATGGGTAAACCCATGGGACGACATCCCCGTACCTGTTACATAACCCAAAAACCCAAAAATACCTAAAGAGGGGCTGAGATCCCACGATAGCCTCTTCGTCTTGCGCTCCGTCTTCGACAGCCTGTTGAAGTCCCAAAAATAGTTCAAACATGACCAAGGATCCTCAAAACTTGGTCAAGGGATAAGAGGCCCCCAACACTCACCTTTGACTCGTCCCGAGTCATTCTGATCTGGGCAATTTTGCCTCAAAAGTCTCGAGCTTCGTTCAAGTTGCTTCGCTTGAGTTGCTTCAACTTGTTGTTGTGCCATGGCCTCCTATTCAACGAACTCTTGGATGACTACTTCATTGAGAAGTCCCTCTAGGCGATGTTCAGCTGCAGTGATGACTTTCTCCAGTTCTGCTCCTCGGCCTTCGATCTCTAAGAATAGTTGGCAAGCCTCATCCTATATAGGTTGGAGCCTCTGAGTCACTTCCATGAATCTTCTCTGAATGGTGTGGACCTGCTGTTGAGAAGTGCGTTGCTCTTGGGATCGCTTCATCCTTTCAACAACTGATAGGGGATTCAACTGTGCCTGTATTGTTTCTGCTTGCTGCTTCACTTCCTGGAGCTGTGACTCTAGTGCCTTCAGTTCCAGATTCTCAGTGAGTCACTCATAAGTCTGGGCACTGTGATCATTTATTTGTTTGCATTCCATGGCAAGGGCCTTTATTCTCTCAATTGCACTTCGAGCAGTTGCTTCTCTTTGATCCCTCACCTCCTGCGGAGTGTCAGGTATTGTTCAGACCTCTAAGTCTGTTATTCTTTGTTGTAGCTGCTAGATAGATTTTGTGAGCTGCTCTACTTGATGTTCGACTCGGTCTTCTACCTTCGGTTCTAAACCGGTCATAGAGAGAAGTGCTCTGTTGACTGCTTCTTTCACTTCGAGTTGCTCTACGAGCAAATTTTCTTTTTCTTGTTGAATCTATGCTTTCTCCTCTTCAAACTTTGTCTGGAGAGAAACCTTCTCCTGCTCCGCAAATCGACGTTGTTCTACAATTACTTCTTGCACTTGCTTCAAGGCCTGGGTGGCTTGTTTTGTTTCTTCCTATGTGCGACGAAGGCGAGCTTCGGTCGCATTAGCTAGTCTGCGGAGTTGGGCTAGCTCATATCCCAACTGTGGTTCTTCCGATGGAAGGGGTGTAGTGGACACTGCACGACTGGACTGAAGGGCCTCCTGTACCCCTCATAGTTCAACTTCGATTATGTCATACATTTCTTCCTGCTTGGCTTCATGCTTCTGTAAGATGTCCTGCGAAGCATCTGCGATAGCTGCTATGATGAAGTCAAAGTCATCGATAGTGAGCACCATCTACATCTTAGTCAAGGTGGCTCTGGATTTCTTTTGGGAAGAGGGTTTCGTAGGAGAAACCTTCCTCTTCTTCAAGGGATCAACCTCATCTCTAGGTGGTGTTACTTCTCCTTGCTTCTACTCATCTTATTTGCCATTTATCTCTTCTACGTTGTCATCACCCCCTCGGCCAAGTGATACTGAAGCCATTTTTTTGATTCATTGCTTAATTCTTGGACTTCTGTGGTCTTCTTCCTTCTACTGGGTCCAGGTGTGTCATGTTCTTTGTGAGTGGCCTCCGAGCTGTCAAGTTCGGGGTCAGACATCTCTGCAGGATCAATGGAGATAAGGAGTTCTGCTAACTAGTCCTTAGTTATCTCCTCGAGGTCCTCTTCTGTGAGCTTGTAGTAAGACTGAAGCTCCTCCTTATGAAGTGTCAATATGCGTGGAACTTCATGAGGGGTCAGAACCACTGTAGGGTGTTTGGAGTCATGCGAGGTTCGAATTCGATAACCCTCTTTAGTTGGAGATAATACATATGAAAAACTGTGTTCGACTGCCATTGTTTCCTCATATCGCTTGAGTACCAGAGCGTGGTGAACTTTGCAGCAAGTGGCTCGAACGACTCAATGTCCGGGAAGGCCTCACCTTCCGGCATCTCCCAAGAAATAAATGCTATGAGGATCAGGAGCCAGCTGAAGTGGAACTCATAGCCCTGATCCTGAGCTTCGCGACAGTCTAACTCCAGCTAGTTGACTAGGTACTTCACCCAGTTCATCTATAGGCCTTCTACATATTTCCCTGCGAGGTCAACGACAAACCCTGTGACCTACGTGGGCCTGTTCCTCCTTACTAGATTTCCTGCAATTAATTGGCCTGCTTGGCGCACTACGCCATTTTGGATGGAGGCTACCTTGTAGCCTCACATCCCCTTATCAACATCGTCGTAGGTATCCTTGATCTTCTGTGCAAATGCACGATTTGTGGCCTTCCTTGGGTAGAATTCCTACGGGTCAGGTCCTTGCATTCTCAATCCGGTGATCCTATGGATTAGCGTCGAATCGACTGTGATACATTGGTTTAGCCATAAGTAGTCTCCATGGTAACTTGAGAGCAAGATCTTAACACAAGCGTTAACCTCCTGGTGCCTACCGAAGTGTGGGATCTTCATTACGTTCAATAGGGTGGACTACGCAAGGTTCATCGTCCATGGCTGGGGAATTATTCCCCTTCGTCCGGGTCAAGTATTTATACGGGGCAAGCATACTATGGTTCTTGTGGTCTCCTAAGTTGAAGTCGTTGAACTCTCTAACTGTGATCTTGTCCTGTTTCTCTCTAACTGCGCGTATCCCCTTCAGGAGGTACACAGTAACCATGGTGTAATCAAAATCTATTGGCACATTATCACGACTCATTGCGTCAGCCAGGGGCGGGATGTAGTCGGGTAAGATGGTCGGGATTAGCTTCGCATTTGCTAGGTCATCTCTGTGCTTGGTTCTCTTTTCTGTGATGACTCAGGATGGTCCGAATCCGCAAGAGCTTGATGAAGAAGCTTGCACTCCTCTCGTCGAGGACACTTGAATACTTGCAGACATTACTTTCTCAGCCATGAGATCGATGAGAAATTATTCGATGATTTTCTTTGCGGCGCTGAGCTCGTCTGACATACATGCTTAGATCGGATGGATGAATGAGTGCACAAAAAAATAGAACTCGTGTCGATCTTACTAATCACAACACAGTAGCAATGAGTTCTCTCTGATACAATTCGAAAAAGTGTTCTCGGTGCAATAGTCGACAGAATAAGTAGACAACAACGTAACAGATCTTTCCAATGGATAAGAGACCTTCATTAATTCAGTTATGTCTATTACGATGCGATCCCAACGGTATGATGGTGATCCTTCTGACCACAAATGTCGTTTTACCCATTCAGGGCGTTAGTCTAACAGTGATATTGTTTCCAGCGACTATATTGCTTCGCCATGGCGAAGTTCCATGTGGCACTTTTCTGCTATCCCGATGAAGTTCTAGTTTTGCAATTTTTCCTTCTGCGAAGTTCCCTCTAGAATCTTCTGTAACTTTTTGATCTTTTCTCTCTTCTTACTTCATTTTCTAGACTTCTTTCTAGTGAGCTTCATCTCAGTATTCCTCTTTCAATTCTGATTATCTCCTCTTGGCATAGTAACTTCGCACTGTTGAGATTCTTTTCCCAGGGTTCAGGAGCAATACTTCTTCTCTATCTGGGGTAGGTTCTCCAGTCTCTTGTGATTCTTCCTGTGTTCTTTCAACTTCGACGTCTAAGTTTTTGGTTCTAAATAGCTTCTATCTGTTCTCCTATTCTTCAATCAAGTGTGCGATCCTCCTAATCATGAAATCTTTCAATCCTTGCTTCTTCTTCTCTAAGACTTCTTCTTCTTTCCTTCTGGCTTGATACTTTCTGATCCAAGGTTTTCCTAGTAACATAGCAAATGGGGTGTTGTTCTCAATAAATTTAACAACCTCAAAATATTCTTCTGTCGAAGTTCCATGAGCATTCATAGATATCTGGGTAAGTATTCCACATAGGGTTATCAACTTTCCTCTAAATAATCCTATTGATCCTAATGAAGGAATCATAGCAGGCTTTCCTAAAATTTCCCAAGTTCTTTCTGTCATTATATTCACATGTGTTTCCTCATCCAGAATACAGTCAATGTTGAAGCCTCCTATTCTTACTTCTCTTTGCTCTTTCTCTTTTAAGATCTCTAATAGATTAGTATCTCTATGGTCATTCATGGTTTCTTTCATCTGTAATAGTACAGTATCTGATTCCTTCTTGGGTTCTGCCATGGTCTCAGTTTCTTGACCTTTCTCAGGGTCTACTTATTCCATATTCATGCTTTGAAGCTTAACAATCATTCTAGGGTAATACAAAACTTCATGATCCATAACTTTACAACAAAGACAACTAGGTCTTCTACCAGGGCATTCCTTAGCAAGATGTCTCGGTCTCTTGCAACTGTAACAAAGAGTTAATCCTCTCTTTCTCTTAAATGATCCCCAACCTTTCCTGTACTGCGCACTAGGATCACAGTAGCTAACCTGCAAAAAATTCTTTCTAGGATTCTGCATCCATTTATTAGTCCAAACATTCTTTCAGTGCATAGGAATAACATATCTTTCACTATTCTTATCAGATATACTCATATCGAGTCTTCTTTCTTCTAGCTGCACCCTAGTTTCCAGGCTAGGAAAAAATTGATCAAACATACCTAGATCCATGTTCTTGAAACAAAAATTTCCACTTATCTTACTTTCGGCAGAGCACAGATCTTCCAGATCTAAAACTTTTCACTATTCTTACCTCTATTAGAGCACAAAGCATTCAGATCTTACCTCTTTTCTTCAGATCTGCCTCCTTCCTTAGCACAGAGCTTCGCAAGTCAAGCATCAGATCTACGCACAGAGCTTTCTTTCTTTTCCTTAGATCCTAGGAATCACAATTTCAGGTCAGATCTTCATACAAAGCTTTCTTCTTCCTTAGTTCCCAACAATCACAGTTTCAGGTCCCGGCAACGGAACCATTTGTTGCCATGGGGGCAGACCCAGGGTTCAACGCTCAAGAGTGCACCAACAAATCCCTAACTACCGGCCCTTTTGACAACACCTGCGAAGAAAATGAAGTCTCACTTGAGGTAGAAGCAGGGGTGGTTGCAGGACTCATATGTCTACAACCTTAGCTAGGGCACACATATGTGATTATAACACCTTATCAAAGCACTTAGCAATTACAGTTCATCAGTATTAAACCAGTATCTACTTTGCAGACAAAATCCTAATTACAGAGCATCACAGTATTCAACCAGATCTAGTATGTTCAAGCACTAAGCACATCCACATAGGTCAGATCTAGCATTAATCCATATTATTAAGCATGTAGCATCAACATATCTATCTATCATTCATTTATATCAAAGCATCTAAACAAGTAAACACATAAACACATCAATACATTGCACAAAGCAACCATAACACAAGATATACGTGGTTCACCCTCGCCCTGGGGCTACGTCCACCAACTCTTCTTCTCTTTATTATCTTTTGTCAAGCTTCTTACAGGCACAAAGCATTAGAAACCTACTCCGCATAGGACAAGAGATCTGCGCACTTCACCAGATCCTCCTTCCCCAAGTAGATCTAGGTACAGAGCCCTACACAGTCTGCACACAAAGCACTACAAATGACTTGCACTTAGCTCTACAAGTCTTAATCACGTCTTCTTGCACTTAGCTAGTACTATCACTCAGCCACCGGTCACTACTTACATTGCCTAGCTTTCTATTTATATATTACAAAATAGGCCTAAGCATGGGTAAACCCATGGGCCAACATCCCCATACCCGTTACATAACCCAAAAATCCCTAAAGAGGGGATGAGATCCTGCGATCTCCTCTTCGTCTTGCACTCCGCCTTCGACAGCCTATCGAAGTCCCAAAAATAGGTCAAACATGACTAAGGATCCTCAAAACTTGGTCAAGGGCCAACACATCCAAAGAATTGCAAGAAGGATTCCAAGAAGAATAACATTCTAGCTTTGGATTTAGGTAGCCAAGTAGAGAGTAGCTTAGATGTAGATGAGAATATTATCTGCACTACAAAGCAGAAGGAGGTGAACTTGAGTAGCCTCCACACCAAGGAAGAGAAAGAGATAACTAAACTCTTCCATATTAAGATCCATGTCGAGAAGGCAAATGTGGAAGCTCTATTTGATTCTAGTTTACTATCCAACCTAATAGCATAAGATCTGGTCAACAAGCTTGGATTGGAAGTTCATGACCATCCTTACCAATATCCATTGGGATGGGTAAATAAGGATGTAGAGTTTAGGGTCACTAGTAATGTAAGATCAAGTTTTCTATAACTGAAAACTATATTAATGAAGTAGAGGTAGATGCAGTACCACTTGATGTGTGTGATGTAGTGTTTAGAAGCCCGTACATGTATACGAGGGATGCAATCTTCTCGAGGAGAGAAAACCAATACAACTTGATCAAGGATGGGAAGTCCATTATAATCAATACACACAAAGGTAAATTCAAGATCCCTTTGGTGATTGCTAACCAAGCCAAGAAATTGAACAATTCAAGCAGGAAGTTTATACTACTCTTCTTAAGAGAGAATTGGTGGGAAGACGAATCAATAAAATTAAAGAAATCTATGGAGGGATGTACTAAAGAGTAGAAACATCATTTGGAGGAGATTTTGGAGTCATACAAGGAAGTGTTTCAGAAGCCTAAAGGGTTAACACCTAAGAGGGAAGTGGAGCATGAGATGCAATTGTTGCATGAATCCCCATTGTCAAACATGAGGTTGTACATAGAGTCCATCCTAGTAGCAAATGAAGTAAAGAAATAATTTCCACAACTATTGGAGAAAGGAGTGATTCAACTAAGCACATCACCTTGTGGGCCACTTATCATCATAATTTCCAAGAATGATGGGGCTTGGAGAATGTGTATCGACTACAGAGCTTTGGGAATATCACCCTCAAGGATCGATACCCTTTTCCTAGGATTAATGACTTGATAGATAAGTTGTAGCATGCAAAGTACTTCACCAACTTGGATCTCAAATAGAGATACCATTTGGTATGAGTAAGATAAGAAGACACCTAGAATACTTCCTTGAAGACAAGTCAAGGTCTATATGAATCGCTAGTAATCCCTTTTGGTTTATGTAATGCACCAACTACATCTATGTATTTGGTTAATGGTGCATTGTGTCTCTTTCTAGATTCATTTATAATAGTTCACTTAGATGATATGTTGGTTTATACATATACTTGGGAAGACCATATCTCACATCTCATGCGAGTGTTAGAGACCCTAAAAAACATCAAGTGTCGGAAAACCTTAAGAAATGTGAATTTGCTCAGTAGTCATTGGTGTATTTTGGGTATGTAATTTTTGGAGGGGAGTTCAAGATAGATCCCATGAAAATGGAGCCCTTACTCAAGTGGCCTATTCCTACTAATTCCATTGAGGTTAAGAGCTTTATGAGGGCAACACATGTTGATGTTTTAGTAACATCGGGAATATTCTAACATGTGCGGGGCTCCATGGGCTTATTGATGGGATTTTTGGGCTTGTGTTGGGGCTTCACACCCACATAAAGGATGAGGACTTTAATTATGTGTTTCAATAGATCCAAGGCTAAGTTCTTGTAGAAGCAAGTGACAATAAGGTTGACTACCATATCTAGGATTGGTTGCTCTACAACTTGTTAAACAAGCTCTGTGTTCCTAAATTTGAAAGATTGTAGCTTATTAAAGAGGCTCACACCTCCAAAGTTGCTATACATTTTGGTGTGGCAAAGACAATTTCCAACTTATAGTGGTGTGTGTATTGGCCTAGAATGCAAGGAGATTTAGCTCAATTTATTAGAGGGTGCATACTTTACTATACCAACAAGCCCAGTGACGAAAGGAAAGGATTATACCATCCCTTACCTGTACCTATTAGACCATGGGAGAGCATCTCCATGGACTTTTTTTGCGGTTTTCCAAGAACAAAGATGTGACATGACTATTTGTTTGTGGTAGTTGACACTTTTAGTAAGAAGTGCATTCTCATGCCTTGTAAAAACACCACCAAGGGACAAGACACAACAAAAATGGTCTTTGAAAAGGTCTGGGTGCACTTTGGGATAACAAGGAGCATCACCTTCGATAAATATACCATATTTCTTAGTGTCTTTTGGACTACACTTTGGGAGAAGATGGACACCAAGTTGAAGATATTCACGACTTTTTATCCACATACACATGGGTAGAAAAAAGTAGTGAACATGACATTGCTTTATCTTTTAACGGGCTACAATCAGAAGCATCCAAAGACTTGGGGAGAAAATTTGATTTATATTCAACACTCATGTAATAGGGTAGTCCAAAGTTTTGCTAGTAAGTCCCCTTTTGAAACTTGCTTTGGGTATTTACCACCTTTGCCCCTAGAGATTATATATGGACAACAAGTACAAGTGAGGAAGAGACCATAGGAGAAGCATTGATGGCTAAAAAATTATTTAATAAGGTCAAGTAGATCCATTTGTAGGTACATGAGACATTGAAGAAGTCGTAGGAAAAGTACAAGGTTTGGCATGATCAACATAGAATTGAAAAATCATTCAAGCTAGGATACATAGGTTGGTTACACCTAAACAAAGAAAGGCTATAGGGTCATGGTAAGAAGATCAAGGCTATGTGGTATGGTATTTTTGAAGTGTTGGAGAAGGTGGGTAGTAGAGCCTACAAATTTAGTTTATTCCCATATATGCACATTTACTTAGTAGTGAATGCAACAGATTTGAAACTCCATGAGCCTTCTATTTTGGACCATGAAACTAATGAGCAAGTCCAACCTACCATAGAGGATGTAGAACCAAAAGTTTAGGTGAAGTTAGCATAAGATAGAATTGTGTAGAAGAAGTCTAGAATAACTAGAAGGGGGCAACATGAACTCTGGCAGGTTGGGTTGAAAGGACAACTTCTAGGCAAGGCCAAATGGTACTCTAGGGAGAAGTTAGAGGAAAAATTTCCTCACCTCTAATAAAATCTTTTGGGAGCCAAAAGCCTCCATAAATGGGGAGGTATGATCCAAAATGGATCATTATATAATTTGTCATGTATTTTGGTACTTTATGGGTAGAAACATTGGAGCTATTGGCTTGTAGGGCCTATTTTAGGGGCAAGTCTCGCTTTGGTGATTTGGGTTCCAAAAAAAAAATAGAGCTTGTTTGAGAC
>SNQJ01S0053735.1:36139-54015 GCA_010110895.2 Picea sitchensis
CTATTTAAAGATAAGTTTATGTTATGCGTAGTATTCTAATTTCGATGTGTATACATTTTTATTTGAATTTTGTGTTTTCCGTGTGCTCAATATATGCATTCACATTTTTATGTATGGTTTTATTTGCAAGAGAATTTTAGCACGTTGCTTGCTGTAATTATTATTTGTGTATGTGAGCGAAATTTCAGAAATTGTTGTTTTGTGTATGTTACAATTTGGATGGATTTGTGGGTACACACCTCCATGGTTGAGCCTCTTCTCTTCTTGGCATTAGATTATTTGATGGAGATTTATAGTGGAGGAGATTCACTTCTCTATAGTGGATTGATATGGAATGGATCATTATATAATTTTTCATATATCTTGGTACTTTTCTCGGTGGAAAAATTAGAGGAATTGCCTTGCAGGGCCCATTTTAGTTGCAGGTCCTAGTTGGAGATTTGGGGTCTGAAACCTTCCAGAGCCATTTTGAGCCATCAAACAACATTTTGGGGGGTTAAAACCTTTCAAGCATAACTCTCAGCCCCTTAATGTTGTTCTACACATCGAGGTATTTCCAATGGTGTGAAAATCACCTCAATTAGAGTTCATATGCAGAAGTTATGCCTTTCACAAGTTGACCTACCTTGTTGACCACCATGGTACCGAGTGAATGCCATGTCAGCCCCCATTACTCACACATGTGGGGTTAACACATGTAGATTTTCAAGAAGATTATAGAAGGTTCAAAACCTTAACATTGATTGAGGGTTGAGGCATGCAAAAAACCTAACCCTGGACAACTATCAGGCTATGTTAAATATTGGGATGCTAGGAAGAGAGGGGTTCCATTCTTTTATTGTTGTACTTGTTCCATAGTTTAGTAGAGTGTCTAGGAGTGCGATTTGAGAGCACAATAGGGAAGGAAGAAGATTCTGTAGCATCCTTTTAGGCCATAGTGTCAAAGACAACTTAATATCGAGTGCCCTTTCTTTGTATTTTCATTTTCATAATTGAAGAAAAGAGAGTAGAGCATAGGCCTCACCTTCTAGCTGAGTTTTCTCCCAAATTGGGTTTCCTAGGTCACATATTGTGTTCATTTGTGTGATTGTTGTGTTCATTTTCTCATTCTTTCATTTTTGGATTTTGTTTTTTTCCATAAATTTGAGCATTACGATAATAATAATAAATCTGGGATTTAAGAAAATAAATTGAATAATAAAAGATTTTAGACTCATTGCAAGATCTGTTGTGATGGACTATTCTAGTGGAATATCCACGATAGTTTACAAATCATGGATGGTAATGGTTGATGGTCAACTTATGCTTTGGTACTACTTTCATGCCTTTGCTTGATGATCACTCACTTGACATATGGATGCTCACTAATTCCTGTGTCATATTATTCTTGGTGCATCCTGGTGATATTACATGGTGGTGTTATATTATTGATGTCACTGGGGGTGTGTTCTATATCGTCTCTTTTTGTTAAGTGTGTGGTGGGAACACACTTGATGTTTGATGGAGTTAGTACCTTTCCTATGTTTCATTCCCATGGTGTTGGATGTGGTGTGGTGACACATGTTTCCTTGGTGGGATTGTCCTAGGTAATATAACATTGTAATATTAGACATTGCCTAGTGGGGGATGTGTATTTGATATTGTAGGTACCCTTTTTGATCTTATTTCCTACTTTTGAGTTGGGTGTGGGTAGGGGTAGGAGGGGGGATGTACTACATATGTTTTCATGGTGATCTAACCTTTTCTAAGGCTTAATAATGTATTGGTCCCTTGGTGGTGGTGTGCCCTAGCTTTAGGTCTAGGTTGAGCATTATGTTTTTTTATTATCTTAATACCATGGTGGGGTTTTGATAGGAAGAACAACTTTTCTTACATGGTACAACACTTCAATGGAGCTTACCTCTTCATTGGAAAATATGTTGAGGTAGATCACTATTTTTTTTATTATTTTTTCTGGAGTGGAGGGGCCATCCCCTTGGTCTTGGAGTTTTTTAAGCTGCACATGGATCTATGGCATGTTAGAGAATTATTTTATCATTTATTGGAGTTGGGAACACTTCTCTAGGACACACCTATGAGGAGTTAGTTGAGGATGAATATTTTATTATTGTTGACTACTTCCTCACACATTGCTAGAGGTATGTTATGCATTGGAGAATGTTATACGGAGTTAGTTACAAGGGCTCCCTTGCCCTAATTTCCATCTTTGACACGTGGTCAAAACCCTAGGCATTTCACATGATGGAAGTTATATTGGGTCCATACATGCTATTTTCAGGTGGTGGTTGCAAATTTATGGAGGCATAACACTTGGAGGCCATTATTTTATTAGTTGATTGATCCAGATGGATATTGGTGGCCACCCACCTGTTCCAAATTCCAACTGGCTCATCTTGACAGTTTTTAGTTCAACACGTTTCTCTGTAATGGAGACATTTATTTGTAATTGTGGGTTTTTCACTTATGGCATTGTCCTGAAGCCCTACACAACATCCAGGTGGTTATTGGTGGCCACCCACCTATTCCAACTGGCTTATTTTGGAAGTTTTCATGTCAGTACATCTTTCTGTACTTCCAGGGCTGTTTTGGGTATCTAAATAGTGTTTTCTTGGCATGCCACAATTTTCGAAAATACCTTTCCAACGGGCTATCACGTGCCTAAAACGAAGATCGTATGCAAATGTTATGACCCTAGGAAGTTAATGTACTAAATTACCCCAATGAGGTCCACATGACTTTTGGCGCGTCATCTCCTAGGGTTAGGTTTTTGGATGTCTAAGGTTTTGGCATTCATGTTTATCATAAAAAGGCCTTCAGAGCCTCATTATAATCATCTTCTTGTGGATGAGTGTAGCCATGACATCTCTTCTCAGAGATAAATATGCCACCATTCTAGTGAATCTTTCACTCTATATTTTTACAGTTTCTGTACATTTCTTTCATTAATAGAAATCATGTATTGTTGTATTTCTCTATTTATGGCATTTTTTATGTGTATTTCATTGTAATATCTTTGCTTTCGTTTCATTTCAAAAATAATCCAGATCAGTGGTATCAAAGTATACTTCTCTTGATCATTTTTCAGTGCATGTCCTCGACGAGGTGCGAGTATAGCAAGTTGGGTCTTAAGCTTGTCTCTCTTGAGGAAAATCGCTCTCGCACGCCCATGAAACCCTCTATGGTGGCAAAAAAGAAAAACGGTGGAGCAAAAGATTATATTAACCTGTTTCTTGAGAAAGCTCTTGCGCGACAAAGAGACAAAATGATGGAGATTTTTTCCCACTTCCTTCAATGCCCATCGATAATGTTGAAACAGATCTTAAATTTTCATCTCTAAGACTTTAAGTTTTTCTTTTCGATTTTCGGCTATTCATAGAACACGAGTTTCGTATCTTTTCTAAGTATATGATACCTTTTTCTTAATTTCTTTTTAATTTTCGGATAATGAAAGAGAAAAAGGGTTTACAAAAAATTATAAGACTCCCGATGCTTTTATTTGAAAATTATTTAAAACATGGTAAATATTAAAACTGACAGGTTTAAAATTAAGCGTTAAAGAATTATCGGGATTCGGGGTTTTCTACAAACAAAGTTTTCGATGCAAATCGAATCGCGAAACCCCGATCCCCGATTTCTCGATACGTTTAAAACTTAATCAAAACACGAATTACTTAATTCTCTTTTAAGAAGGTTTAAGGGTTAAGATAATCACATCGCGATATCGGGATTCACGGTTCAGTGAGATCATATCTCTTGTCATCACGTTTCCTGAAATCCCGATTTACGAAACCCCGATCCACAGTTTACGTTAAATTAACTAATCCTGTTTTGGCTTTAATCATGATTAGTTAATTAATTAAAAGGAGTTAAGTCTTGTTTAAAAAGAGCTGTCGCGATTTTGCGATTTCGGGGATCGTAACTTCATTGATAACATGCTTCTTGACATCCGGATTTCCGAAATTCCGAAAAGAGTCTAATCTCAATTAATTAAGGTGATAAAAACGTTTAAATCTAAATTAAAATATCGCGATTTCACGATTTCGGAGATCGGACTATATCGACGACATACCTTTCGACATCGAGATTTCCAAAACCCCGAAAAGCAAAGTTTTCAACCTTAATCTATAATTAACACTAATCAATCTCCTTTTTAAAGCAGGTTTAATGGAAATCATTCTTTAAGTATTCATTTATGTTTCAATGTCCGATTAAGTAAGTGTCCCATTTTCTTTAAAAGCTTGAAGGCGCCTAAATACGGACATTAAATGCATATCTTGGGAAAATATATCCCGCATTAAAATCCCTAAATTCGTAAGAGCTGTGTCGGTCTTATCATTTTTTTTTAAATATATTCAAAATGAACTTTCAAACGTCTGTGTGTTCATTTTAAGCTGAGCTCTTTCATCCATTCCCTGTGACAGGTTTTCAAATAAACGCAGAGTCATGGCACCTAAAAAGGCACCGAAGAAAAGCGAAGACACACAAGAAGGTGATATTATTTCTGATACTACTCCACACACCATAGACTCCATCAAATCATGGAATCAAATTTCTGAATTGCTGAAGTATGAGCTTGAGAATGCTGATCCTGATACTGAAAATCATTGCCGGGACATAGCCGAGTCTGAGCTTCATAAGGTTGCTGCACGCCCACGGCTCGTGGCATACACTGATATGATCAGCTGGGCTCTGGATAAAGTTGACATCCCCACAAGAAGCATTTTAAATGACCAAGGAGCTATTGTCGGCTCATTCAGGCCAGAGCAAATTCAAGTAATGTATAAACTCTCGCCTAACCCTAAACATATTTTTAATGCGGAATTTTTAGCAGAGTTTCAGAGAAAAGAATGTATTGAGGCAGACCAGACATATCCTGACATGATTAAAGGATGGGCAAGGTGTGCAACAAAGTTTAGAGCTGATTCCCATGGGATTTATGCTACAACATCATTAAACGAATACATGGTATATGTAGCCATGATGTTATGTAGGCTTTTCGGGAGAAAGGATCCCTGTCATTTTCATGTAGATTGGGTGCCCTTCTTAGAGGAAGCTTCAGAAGGAAATAGTTTTAATTGGCATAAGATTTTGTCAGATAACCTGACGCAAGAAGTCTTAAGCTACAAAATAGCGAAATCAAAGGGACAACCAATAGCTTTTTATATGTCTGCATACATTATGGATGCAATCTGTTTTATGACTCCCTTTCCATTAATGAATTGGAGTTGGAGCATTTCTTGTCCAGAGCCTATTCATAAATAACACTCAGCCCTCTGGGAGGAAAATGCTAAAGATGCATTTTATGAGGTTTGTCATTTTGTTATAATTCCTATGCACAAGATATTTCTAGGATGCGAACCCCCTCACATTTCTAATGCAATCACAGAAAATCTGAAAGCAGTTGCTGACTAGTTTATTGAGGAATTTTTTTCCTATATTAGGGTTTATGGCTGTTCCATTCCCCCTCATGCACTCCCCAAATTCCTACCAGACAGATTGGTGTGCAGGGAGATAGCTCATCAGATAGTAAAGGGCGGTGTCGGATTAGAGTTAAAAGCAACTCAAAAGAAATCATGGCCATCTTTCCCTGTTCATATTGGGAAATTTGCTTTATTAAATTTAGGCCATTCCAAGGTAGAGGCTGAGGCATTGGAAGAAGTGAAGTTAGTAGATATTGAGCACAGGAAATATGACCCCTATCAAGTAATAAGTAGGCATTATATACATTGCAATTTAAAGGCGTATGAACATGAAATATCTCTTTATGATGATATATTTAAAGATGTTAAATCCTATGAAGAGGTACTGAGCAGAGTACAGGCCATGCCACCTGACTCACAGACCAAGTTTGCATCTTTTCAGAAGCATAGATGAAGTTGCCTGCCCAAGAGTTTGTAGGGTGAAATTTCGACCTCACCTCCAGAACAGGAAGAACCCCCTCCAGGGTTTGAAACTAATACACAGGACAAAATAAATACCAAAGGCAAGGAGAAGGATCTTGAGATACCTCCCCAAAACACAGAGGGTTCTCAGACAAAAGAACCAGGGACAGAGAAAGGAAAAGGGCTGGAAACAAATCCAATAATTCTTGATGATGTTCCAGAAAAGATAGGAGGGACAATATCAACAGAGCTGGGTAGTGCTATCACCTCCTTAACTCCATTACAGACAACATTTGGAACCCCCCATGAAGGAGCCTTATATGTCAGTGATCTAGAGCCAATTTCAAGAGATGAAATCCCTCCATTAGATTACTTTTTCAGCAAAAAGCGAAGAGCAGTCTTGAAGCAAGAAATTCATCCAAGAGGAGAGGGGATGATTAAAAAGCATAGGGTGATTATAGATGGCAAGAAAATCAAAGATGGAGAATTCGCAACAGAGTTAGAAGGTACAATGGGTGCTATAGCATCAACTAATATGTATTTTGTTGGCAATTTGACAACTATGCTTGAACAAAAAGATCAAACCATAATTCAATTGCAAGACAAATTAAAAGAAACTGAGAGAAATATCAGTTGGGGAATACAAAAGGGTCTAGAACAAGCTAGACTAAAGAATATGCAAGAAATTTAGAAATTGAATAAAGATATGGAGGAGGCAAAGCATATAATTCAGGTCACACAGGAATAGGTCCGAAAGCTGGGAGAAGAAAATAAACATCTACAGGATAAAATTATTTCTATTACTAATCAAGTAGTAGAAATTGAAAATTTCAGAACACAAGCACTGGAGATATACTTGAAAATAGAGCAAGAACAACAGAAAGTGTTTTTGAATCCGGAAGTGATCCAGAATTATTGCCAAGAAACTAATAAGTCTTTTGAGAATGTTTTGTAGAAGGAAAGAGAGGCGAAAGCAGCTAGAACGACTTTTCAAAAAGCAGTGGCCTTCTCATCAAAGGAGGAAGCTGGAAAGATTCAGAAATTATCTATTTCTAAACAAGTTAATGGGGACATAATATTAAAAGTGTGGGAAGCAAACCTGACTGAATATAAAAGAATAACTAGAGAGGTTAATGATGATTGCCAGGGAATTTTTGATCTCATAGAGAGAACTTCATTGAATATCGGAGCAGATGGTTGTTCCGGATTATTAGGAGAGATTAATATTGCCAAGCACCAGTTAAGATCCAAAGAAGAGCTGGAGGAGATGAAGACAGAAATTTCAAGAATTAAATTAATCAACATCACAGAGATCAACAAATGGATGGTGACGTCGAATCTAAGGTGGAAAACTATTAAATTCACAGAAAAGATGATAGAAACTCATTTATCTGAATTGCAGAAAAGATTTTTCTTATTCGAGGCAAACGAGATACCAGATGCTCCCAGGACTTTTGTGAAGTTTCTAGGAAAGTGTATTCAGTGTATTGAAGCGGAAAAAGGAAGCTCGTCAACGCAAGTTTAAAATCTTTTTTAAATGTTTTTATTCATTAGAAATTAGAAAGAAAATGTGAACGGTTGACATTATTGTTTATATGTAACCGTAATATTAGGGAGTTGGTTAATCACCAACGAATTTTTTTGATGAAAATGTATAAATGTAATTTCTAAAGACTGAGAAGGGGCTTCAGAATTTTTGGAGAGAGCCGATTGTAATAACAGTTTTCCTATACTTCATAATATAGATTGCAAACGAGATTCTGGATCCTGCAAATTTGTAGCTATGTTTTCTTCAACTCTGTTTACCATTCTTTATTGTATTTCTCTTTCGATGTTCTTCTAATGAATAATCAATTTGAAGTTATCTATATCTTTGATTTCTAGTTCAGATTGGTTTGGATATCAATTTTTTTACAGTTTTTCCTCTGAAATTGCTATCAGTGATTTTAAGACCTGTAAATCATTTGAACCTTAATACTTAGTTTTCATTAGAAACCTTGTTCTCTTTCCTTATTATCTGTTGAAATATGAGATTCTTTCTTGATTAAAGCCTCATATTTTTCTGTAGTGTTTATTTGTTATCTTATGATTCTCAAATTGTTACAAATCCAGGAAATGGCCTCGAATGTATTTATTTTAGTGTTTTAAATTTCAAAATTGTTTTCTTCATATTCTCATCTTTGGAAAGTTTTGAAGTAACATTTGATTAAAATCCTTTTACAAATAAATAAAGTTTTATCCTCCATGACTGTTCCAAGTGTTAGACAGCCCAACATTGAACCCGGACTTCAAGATCAAACTAGCATCGCTTTGAACCTTTTTAATACCATTCTACAGACAACAACCAACCGAGTTGAATTAGAATGATCATGGGCTGCTATTGAGAGAGACATTAGCATCCAGGAACAACAAGAAGCAAGACAGAGACAGTCGAGAAACTGATTCTGCTTTACCCTTCTTTTAAACTCTTATTCTCAAATTATTCCTTTAAACTTTTACGGATGCCTTGACGGTATACTTTATAGCCTTAAAGTATAAAATCAGGAACAACAGATAACAACATGCACATCTTCATCAAGTAACCACTTTGGAGGAACATCTCCCTTCAAGGTACAAGTTAATTTTGAAATTCCCGTATTTGAAGGTTAGATAGATGCAAATGCCTTAGAAAAATGGTTGAATCTGCTAGAAGGTTATTTATCTGTTCACAATTTTTTCGACAAGGAAAAGATCACCTTTTCACTCCTCAAGGCTCTTCCCCATGTCAAACATTGGTGGGAAACTTACTAGGAGCAAAGTTCCATAGAGGAATCTAGAATATATGGGGTCGATCCCACTTGGGATTTTTTTTGGATGTGGTCAAGGAACAATACTACCCTGTTGATAACCATGAAGACCAGTACATGAGATGGACCACACTACAACAAGAGAAGAGCCAAACAGTGCCAATGTTCACAAATACTTTCCATACCTTACACACCAAGCTGGGTATCAAAGACTCCGAGCGACATCTGGTTCTGAAATACCGTGGGGATCTACATAGGTACATCCAAACCGAAATGAATTTCCTAAACATCTCATCATTGGGAGATGCCTATCGATATGCTATCAAAATCGAGCAGAAAATTAGGCACTAGAACAAATGAGAGTTCAGGTTTGCAAATCTGCAACAACCAAAGCATGGTAAAGGCGGCCCTAACCAACAACCTTCCAACAACCAGTCCAAGACACAGGAAAATAAGGGTAAAGGAAAGATAAAGAATGACACTGGGAAGTGGTGCGACTTCAACAAAATCCCCTAGCACAACATCGATGAATGTCGCTCAAAACAATCATTGATGGTCGAGGTCAAAGACAAGGAGACGAACCCTGATTCGAAACCTGATCCAAAAAATATTGAAAACAAACAGATCATCAACGTAGACCCTACTACTACTGTCGTGACTGCATAAATTCAACCAGAAGAACTAGTAGATCCCGAAGAGGGGGAGCACCTCTTCCATTCAAATATACGGGTGAAGGGGACCCCGTTGCATTTCATTTTTGATATCTATAGCCAAAAGAACCTCATCTCAGCCGAGGTCGCCAAAAATTTGGGGTTGTCGACACACCACACCCTCAACCATACAACATCGGGTGGCTTCACCAGGGATGAGATCTCTATGTCAGCCAGTAGTGTCTCATGTCCTATGGCATCCAACCCTTAAAGGATGAGGTAGTGTGTGATTTTTCCCCTCTTGATGTCTGTGATGTTGTTTTGGGCCAACCATATATGTGGAAATGTCATTTTGTTTATGAGTCTTGACCCTGTAGTGTCATTATTACTTTGGGGGGTCATCTCTATAAGATACCATAGGTAGTTTCGACTACTGTTCCACCAAAAAAATGTCACAAGGTAATCTCTCATACTGAAAAATTCATCCTCTTCACAGTCCATTCAAAGGATGCACAAAAGGCCACTGCAACCACTACAGCCTCAACACCTTCTATCTAGTAGAAGTAGATAGCAGAAGAGAAAGCATATATTGTTTCTTCACCTACAATGGTTCCTACAAAATGCCCCGTCAATCCGAGAGACAACAGGTTGGTGGAACAAATTCAACCCCACCAACAACAGGTTCGTGACAGCCAGCTTCCATGGACCAAGCAATGCAACTTCTCCAACAAGGCACACAACTCACCAAGATTCAGATTCATAAAATGATTTCCCCTCTTCCCCGGGAAGTCAATGCAATGGAGACCATTTCTTCCTAAGGGGGGAGGATTGATCTAGGTGGATATTGGCCACCCACTTGTTCCAAATTCCAACTGGCTCATATTGACAGTTTTCAGTTCAACACGTTTCTCTGTAATGGGGACATTTCTTTGTAATTACGGGTTCTGCACTTACGAGGCTATCCTAAAGACCTACACAACATCCAGGTGGATATTAGTTTTTGCCCACCTATTCCAACTGACTTATTTTGGAAGTACATCTTTATGTACTTCCAGGGTTGTTTTGGGGCTCTAAACAATGTTTTCTTGGCTTGCCACAGTAAAACTATAGTCGAAGTCAGATTTTGATGGCATAATGCGTAGTTCTCGAAAAGATCTTTCCAATGGGCTATCACGCGCCTAAAACAGAGATCGTATGAAAAATTTACGACCTCGGGAAGTTCTAACTTACCCCAATGGGGGTCCACCTGACTTTTGGCGTGTCATCTCCTAGGGCTAGGTTTTTGGATGTCTAGGGTTTTGGAATTCATGTTTATCATAAAAAGGCCTTCAGAGCCTCATTGTAATCATATTCTTACGAATGAGCATAGCTGTCACATCTCTTCTCAGAGATAAAGCTGCCACCATTCTAGCAAGTCTTGCACTCTGTATTTTTACAGTCTCTGTACATTTTTTTCATTAATAGAAATCATGTATTGTTGTATTTCTCCGTTTCTGGCAATTTTTATGTGTATTTCATTGTAATATCTCTACTTTCATTTCGTTCCAAAAATAATCCAGATCATTGATGAGGGTTTACATGGCTAAAACCCTAATTTGTCCACCTTGAGGAGTTTGTTGGAGCATTTATTGCATATATTTGAGATAGTTACACATTGGAGAAAGATCCCATGAAGAATCTCTCTATTTTGGGAGGATGTTGAGGGTCCCAAGACCTTTGACTTGTCATGCATGTGGAGTGCTCTATCTATTTGGCACCCTTGTACACTTGTCTATGCATTTTAGTGATGAAGCGACCTAGTTCATCGAGGAGGATTATTATTGTGCATATATTCATACACTTTGTGGGTCACATTTGCTATTTTGAGGAGGTAGTTGAACAATGCCCTCCTAGGGGGAATATTATATTATTTTACTATCTTTCGCATCTTGGAGGGTGCATTTGGAGAGTTTTTCTAGGTGGACCTTGAGCACATTCTCCTATGTCAAGGAATCTTTGATTGTATTTTGCATGCATGCATCTTGGAGGGAACACTAAAAGCCTTTTAGCATCTTAGCATGGTCAATGCCTATATTTAGTAACATGCCTTCTCTCTTGGGGCTATCTTGCTTATTCCTTCACCTTTTTAGATAGGGTGAGCTCTCTTGGAGAGGATATAGTCCATATGTTCACAATTGACAATTATTTCTTTGACTTGTCATGAAGTTGTAAGAGAGATTAAACTCCCTCTATAAAAAGAGCTTTATCTCCATTCATAAAGGGATTTGGGATTTTGGTGATTGAGAGTATGGAGAGATTGAGAAGTGATAGGAGAATATGCTTGGATATGATTTATTGATCTCCCTTGTATATTGAGCTTGAGAACTAATGAAGAAGTGAGGTATTGCTTATATTTTGATTGGTTATGTTTATTCTCTTTAATTGTTGTTAATACGTTCTAGAGGCATAATTCTATAATACTTATGTGAAGACTTAGTAATGAAATCATTCATCTAGGGGTAAAGAAATGTGAGGAGGTTAGAATCCCTCTTGTTTTATTTATGTACTTTTAATCCATCTTATATCAAATTAAGTTGTAGATTGGAAGTACATTTTAGCCAAAAAAAAACAGCACCTTCATATTAGGATTGATGAGTGGCACCCGTAGCCCTTGAAGAATATTTCTATAGCACATTTCCAATAAACACTTCAAGGTAAATTGTATTAAACTATTTCTTATTACCTTAAGTATACACCTAAATGATGAATGTATCAACTAGTTCTTCCATCCATTAGATGGTTGAATGTGGTAAACTAGTCATTTCTACCATATAACCTAACTAAATTAGTTGATTTTAACAAACTAGTTCTATCATTTCATATAATATTTCATGACTCCATTAGCCCAATCGATTGATAGACAATGGCCCCATATCATCCCATTCCTTGTTCCTCCTCTTCTTCCTTTCCTTTCTTTCCCATATCTACTTTCCCATTTCCATTTCCTTCCATATACTACAACCTTTGTTTTGGAGAAGGCCCCTTGTGTTGGAGAAGAGATAACCTAAAGCACGGGGAAGAGTTACTGAGGTGGAAATGGGAAACCTTCCCGAGTTACATAAATATATCACCTTTGTGCTTGGGACTGCACACTTTGTGGGTGCTAGATTTTGTTGTAATATGGAGGATATTAGGAATATGTTGGGGAGTTGCATAAAATAGATTTTGAGAGAGTTATAGTTGGAATATGCACATATGCTCAAGTTTGTGTGGATATTGTCCTTAGTAAGGGTCTTTTTGACAAAATGTTTCTCAAATGGAATTTTTTAGATGGACTTGGCTTTTCGAGTGATGCAATCAATAATGGTCTTTCAGACAAAATGATTCTCAAATGGAAAATTTTTAAATAGACTTGGTTGTTCGAGTGATGCAATCTTTATGATTCTTTTTCATAGTTCTTTATGTATTAAAAGATACAAGAGGGTAGCAACCAAGCTAATTGGTTCCAAGTTCATAGGCAACTCACAGGTTCTAGCTTCCTTTAGTTATGTGGAGGAAAGGAAATCCAGAGAAGGCCAGAGCATCATTTTAGGAGATACAACTTTTCAGTGCCAAGTTTGTCATCTTCCAAGAAAATTGCAAGATTCTTGTTTTCATGCACGAGCTCATTCTTCACAGAAAAGAGGGGCTAAATCTAAATAAAAAATTTGGACATTTTTGTCAGTTGAAGAAGAGGAAAATGATCAAGAAAATCAATAACCACAAGATTATGAGAAGGAAAATCTTACTTGTGTATAAGTGTTGCTTGGGGAACCTTGTCCTACCTTGGAGGATAAAGTAGAAGCCAAATATACTAGGATTTCCTCCTTGAGGATGGAAGTTGTACATGTTGTCTCTTCTAGGGGAATGCAATAGTTTCATGAAATTGACACCTCTAATACCAATAAGGAATTGGTTCCCTCTTCACTTCCCAGTGTCTTGGTTTTGAGTTATAGGTAGACAATGTGTATCCTTCTTCATGGGGATATAATAAAGTTAAAAAGAAAAGGATTAAAGATTATTTTTAAGGTAAGAAATGACATGTAAATTAATTATGTAATTTTATTTTTGTCATTATTATCTTTTACCATCTTTACTTTATATTTGTAATATGCTTCAAACATTTACAAAATGACATTTACAAAATGTGATTTTCATTCCAAAGTGGAATACAAAAAATTAAATTAAAAAAAAAAAAAAAAATTATTAACTCATAAAAACTTAAAAAAAACAAAACAATTTCTCTCCCATCTTTTTAGTTCATATAAACAAATATTAAAACAAATCAATCAATCTCTTCTCAATTTTCTTAACCTTTGAAATATCAAAGTTGATTTGAGATGGTTACTCATTACTAAAAAAAAAAAAAATGAAAATGGTCACAAAAGACCAATAAAATGGTCAAATTTTATAACTCAAAAATATCAATATTGAATCATAATAATATCCATATCACATGTGTAAAAAGTTCATCCCGATTCCCCACGATACACTATCCGACTGTTGTAAGTCAACGTACACGACAGATGTGTAATTGTAGTGTCCTTATAAAATTACGCCGACCTTATCATGTGATACGTCGTGACGTGATAAAGTGTACATGATAAGAGGCGAACCACATATATTTGACGTGATGAATAAGTCGGTACTAGAAAAACATTAATGGTGGAAGCTGTCAAGTCAAAGATGACGTTATATTCGATATTTAGTACTATTATACAAAATAATGGTAGTTGAGATATGGAATCATAGAAAAAGCAAGCATACTAATAATTCTGTTTAGGGTACTATTTTTTTTTGGACAGAGACACATGCATATATATATATATATTTGTTTAGAAAGGTGGGGAAGACTAAGTAATAATATTCGTAAACTATTTATTATATTAATTTGGGGTCAACTACCTTATAAATATTTAGATTGAAATAAATGTGATGGTATATTTAGATTTATATGTAATCATAAATCAATTTTTATAATCGATTGAAAGAAAATATATTTTATAATTGTAATAGTTGTTTTAAGAAGTCATAAGATAGGTGTATTACATAATCATCTATATATATAGACTACATATAGAAGGGAGAAAAAGACCAAATAAACAAACATAATCACTTCACAACTAATCAATCATTAAATTATAGTAAAGTAACACTATCTTAATAACACATAATAAAAAATAAATTATTATGATATATTAAAATAATATTTGATACGAACAATATTCAAGAATACACACATATATATTAATTGTAAGTAGGAACTATATTAATATTGACAACATGTACATATATGTCTGTGGTGGTTAAGAAATGCCAAAACAGTTTTCTGAAACTAAGAGATGACAAGTTTGTGTGCCTGCACCAGTGGGGAAACTAGGCCAAAATTTGAAAATCACTAGTCTTAGAAACTTATTCTTAATTAACTAGTAGTTTGAAATGACACTTATGAAATTCCCTATGACATGGACATAAAAAAACTGGAGCAAGATTGTATATAAAAAATTGAGAGCATATTAGCTTGTTGCATGAGGAACCTAAGTGGTTGATGGGATAACAATATCTAGATGACCAACAATAGAAGAAGATTCCACCCATGGACGACCAACGACAGGGAGCTCGAAGGAGCGACCATGTCTTTTTGCTGTCCAGGTCACCACAAAGATGAGATGAGCATTCCATGCCTCTAGAGTCTCCATACAATGCTTTAGCTAGAATAAATATTCATCTTTGGGTAACATCCATAGAGCCACCATTGTTTTGGCGTGCCAGTAAAGCTTTAAGGTCTTGTAAAACTTGGAATTGCAAGTCCTAGTACAACCCAAATATGAAATTATACCTTCCACCTAATGTTCAACCTCCACATCCTCCTTGAATTCTCTTACCAGCTTTACCTTTGCTTCCAATGCAGGCATGGTCGCTTGGTCCTCACGAGGGACAAAATCCTGATAAAACTTAGTTGCGGCTATGGAAACCTTAGCAATGCATGAAGAGACGGCAGGGGAAAGACAAGGTTTCCTCCCTCGACGAGCCATGATAGAGTGCGCCTGAGGAAAATGAGCAAAATTTACAGAAACAGACTAGTTGAGAACTAGAGCATACCACAAGAAGGAGTAGATCCAAAGCACAATATAAGCCATGGCCTTTCCCGAGAAATTTAAACTCACCTTCATCATCATGCCCACAAATTCCAGGCATACCATGTCTTCATTTTAGCACCTATCCATTAACATCATCATTATGCAGGGTCATGCGCGAGGAGATCGAAGCGTGCGATCCATCGAGCTCTCCTTCAACCACTAGGCCTTCCTAATTACCTCACCTATCCTCCACACATGATTTAAGTACAGGGCCACGAACATCGAGAGCCCTTATCCCTGACACCCGGAGCCTTGATTCTTGAGCCATCTTATCAAACTGTGACACACGGTCATCTTTGCTAGCTAACACCCCATCTGTGGCATGCATACAAACATAATTTACTATTTATTTATTTTTATAAATTTTCATATGAAATAATGACTTGAAACATGTTATACACTATTCTTAACATATAACATATAACATGATGCAAACTTTCTACAACCATAGTCTAAAAGTTCTACGTTTTGGGCCTTTTCCAACGATTTTTCTGTTTAATTTTACCCGAAATTTGGCGAGAAAGTGTTGGATCCGCAGATTTGAGTGGTTAAGTCTGTATAATCCAAGTGCCCCAAGTGTTTTTCAACACGCTGAATCCATTTATGTATTCATACATGCATTTTAAACAACATGAAATTGTGATTTTGTCCAGATTTATATCGCTGGATTCCGACGAAAAAGACCAAAATGTAAAACAATTAGACAACGCCCTTTCTACACTATAAAGGAAACTGATATTTATAACTTTACAATAACACTTAATATTACATTACATGTATTTTTGCTATTTTCATAAAATTATAATTTATTTGAAAATTATTCTTAACATACAACATGACTTTCTACTCTAAAAAAACAAAAACCGATATTTATAACTTTACAATAATATTTAATAATATATTATATGTATTTTTTTGTTATTCTCATAAAATTATAATTTATTTTGACATTATTCTAACATATAACATGATGTAGACTTTCTAAGCTATAAAAAAGAAAATGAATATTTATAATTTTAAGATAATATTTATTATTATATTATATATATTTTTATTATTTTCATAAAATTTTAAAATTATATATTTATTTAATAACAAAACATTCTAATACTTTTCAATTTAATAAACATTTATGAAAAAACCATTTATAATGCTTTTCAATTTAATAACAAAATATTTATAAAAGCTTGAAACATGCTCTATCAAATTTAGACATGTTATATGTAGCATATAACATAGACATGTTATATCTACCATATAACATAGACATGTTAGCATATCAAATAGAAATGTTATAGGTTAACATGTGCAAATTTTCTAAACTATATATAAAAAAAAAAATCTCTAATGCTTACATATTTGCATATAAATAATATTAATTTATATTTAAAATTGACATATTAGCATATTAGCATATTGCACATTGTCTAAACTATATAAAAAATAAAATTCTAATGCTTACATATTTGTATATAAATAATATTAATTTATATTTAAAATTATAAATATTATGTTTTTATAATTATAAAATTATATACTTATTTAATAACAAAATATTTATAATACTCTTCCCTTTAATCAACATTTATAATGCTTTTCAGTTTATTAAGATTAATGTTTAAAATAACTTTTAAAATGCTCTATATTATTTGGACATTGTTCCTAGAGTATGTTGGAGATTTTCTAGGTCATAAATAAAAGATTGCACCCTCACATTGAGTATTTTTGATATGTTATTTGGACATTGTTCTTAGCCTACAGTTTGTTGGAGATTTTCTAGGTCATAAATAAAGAGTGAACGTGTATATATATATATAATATTTTTCAATTTAACAAACATTTATAATAAATATTTATAATATCTTTTAATTTAATAATAAAATATTTATAATACCTTTTAACTTAATAACAAAATATTTATAATAACTTGAAACATGTCTTTTATCATTTGTACATTGTTCTTAGCATGCAACATGGTGTAGACTTTTTAAGCCATAAAGAAAAGATGAATCCCTAATGATGAAGATGTTTTGTTACTTTTAAATGTACTTAATGTACTTGAGTTTATGTAGTCTCAATATTTGTATTAGCATATACATAATATTACCACATATTTGACACTGTATTATATATATATTTTATATACTTGTTTAATAAATAAACATTTATAATGCTCTTCAATTTAATAAACGTTTATAATGCCCTCTAATTGATTTATAATGGCTTGAAACATGCTGTCATTTTAACATTGTGATTGACATACATGTTGTAGACTTTCTAAGCTACAAAGAAAACATGGATCCCTAATAAATATATTTGATTATTTTTGAATGTGCTCAAGTATATGTAATCTTCTCATAATGTCATATATTTAACATTTAACATTTAACATTGTAAATA
>SNQJ01S0053738.1:43463-63117 GCA_010110895.2 Picea sitchensis
TGGAACATTTGTTATTGTAACAAAGGGGAATGATTTCACACCACTTATGCTAACAAGAGCATATGCCAGAAAATAACTCCCTTTAATATTAATAACCCATTGGAAATTCATGCCATAGATCATGGAGGTTGTGGGTGGGATAATAGATGCCACACTATGATAGAAGGAATATCACCCTATCTAATATCAAGGGCTCTATATATCAATTATGAGGTGGTATTTTTTAAATAGGAAGGAATGATGCTTAGTAAGTTGTTGGTTGAGATGCTCCTACCTCTTCTACTTATGCTTTTGCAGTGGATGGTTCCTTTGACTTAGATTCTTTCTCAAATTCCTTTTCTTCTACCTTTTTCCTAGTCCTTGGATTTGCTTTTAATTCCCTTAGGAACCTTGGACTCTGCCATCTAATGATGGAAAATGAATGGATCAAAAAATGGAAGTTGAAGATTAAATGGAAAATTTGATGGATCCAAAGATAGAATGATTACATAATTCCATAGAAGTCATGCTCTTACATACCCTAGATGAGAAAAAAAAATTGAACCCTAGTCACGTATGGGGAAGATATTAACACATTTGGAGAAAAGAAATATTGTGTTCCATAATTGTGATCATTCATCACTCCAAGATCCACATCATCAAGTTTTCAACTCGAGACCAATGAACTACTCAATTCCCAAGATTAATATGAGTAAGTTTGATGGTGTCAAGACAACCATTGGAAAAAAACATAACTCCATTGTTGTGTATTTCATTAACATGAGAGGCATATAAATACAATCTAAGTGACCATTTTTATTTTCAAATGAGTGACTCTTCCTATCACCTACAACTCTTCATATTTACATTATTATTACAGTAACACAATCCCAAGTATTATGTATATAACATTCCCCCCATAATCCGAAGGGGTGTTTGTGAGTCCAAGCATCATTCTAAACTTTTCAAATTTTTCTCTTCCAAGCGCTTTGGTGAATATGCACCCAATTTGCTCATTTATGGAACAATGTATCAAGTGAATAATCTTGGCCTCTACATAATATCGAATCAAGTGATACTTTGTGTTGATTTTCTTAGTTCGATCATGGAATTTGGGGTTCTTGGACAACTTGATTGAAAAGGTATTGTCAACTAGAAGAGGATCAAAATTCACTTGTTTCTCCTGCAAATATTCAAGTATTTTCTCAAGCCGCACAATCTCCTTCGTTGCTTCTACAACTGCAACATGTTCTACCTCTGTTTTGGAATCTGTTGGAATTAATTTTTTGTGTGATCTCTAGGAGACGCCTGCTAATCCAAGAGTCATGATATAGCCTAAAGTTTATTGTCCATTTTCCTTATCCCCAACAAACTCTGAATTAGAATATCTGATCAAGTTGAAGTCATCCACCTTAGAGTACATGATTCCAACATCTTGAGTTGCTTTCAAGTTTTTTAGAACGCTTTTTGTAGTATACCAATGTCCTTCACAATAATTTTGCATGAACCTAGAAAAAATCCCAACAATAAATGAAATGTCTAGTCCGGTGGTAGTAAGATAGATAAGACTTCCCACAAGTTGTCTATACTTTTTTACAGCCTCAACTTCATTCCCTTATTTTGATGTGAATTTCAAATTTTATGCCATTGGAGTAGAAACATGATTGTACTCAACCATGAAAAACTTGTTCAACATTTATCCAATGTACTTATTCTTGGAGATGAATATGTACCCTGGATTTTGAATCACCTCAATTGCCAAATAGTAGTGAAGATGTCCCAAATTTGTCATCTTGAAGCCTTTCTTCAATTATTTCTTTATGGATGCAATGTATCTTTCATTGTTCCCTTTTATCAATAGATCATCTACATATACTACAATACATACAAATTTTTTTCCAACTTTGTTTAAAAACAAAGTTGCATCGTCAAGATTGAAATGCTTGAAATTCAATTTCAGAAGATGCTCGGTTAACTTTTCATACCATGCTTGTGGTGTTTGTTTCAAGCCATATAAGGATTTGATGAGCTTTCATACCTTATGTTCTTGTCCATACACAACAAATCCTTTTGGTTGAGACATGAAAACATTCTCTTTCAAGTCTTCATTCAAGAGAGCAGTCTTCACATCCATTTTTTGAATTTTCCATCCATTATGTGCTGCGATGGAAAATAGAGTACGGATGGTAGCCCATTTTGATTTCTGGGAACAATTCTCCTCATAATCAACACCTTATTTTTTTGCAAATCCTTTTTCCATGATCCTTGGTTTGTGTTTGTCAAGTGATCCATCTAATATATACTTGTACTTGAATACCCACTTGTAGCTGATTGATTTGGTTATGAATGGAGGATCCACCAACTTCCATGACCCATTATTGATGAGAGAATCATATTCCTTATGCATGGATTCTTTCCATTCATCATGAGAAGTGGTTTATTCAAAGGAATTTGCTTCAAGGTTAGTAGATAAATTCAACTCACAATCATATGAAACATCCATGTCATCTACATCACCTGAGTTTGAATTATCTACATTACCTCCATCTTGTATTGAGGAAATTCTCATTCTTGTTTGAATGAGTTTAAATTATCTACATTACCTCCATCTATTCTTGAGGACAATGAAATTGTTTTAATAACCCTGTCTGTTTGTAGTGTCTAATTTGTTGTAACTTACTTTGGGCCTAAAAATTACTAGAGTGGATAGTGATTTGTGTGGATCATGGTCTCCTTTCCCATCAGATAGTGCTTCCACATTTTGGAATCTTGTACCAAGGCATAGAGAACCTTGTTGTAGGTAGGGTATTTGAGGACCACCCCATGAAATACTTCAGAATGACAACAAACATGCCTTCCTCCCTACATTAGGAATTCTCCCATCACATACCCACTTGCATTTGTCTCCACTTCGAAGGGCTTCTGAAAGTTTGGTAGCATGAGCATTGGTGCTTGACTGATCTTTCTTTTCAACTCATCAAAATCCATCTATTGATTCTTCCGCCATTGAAAACTCTTACCACTCATTTTTATGGCTTAAAGTGGTGAAACTATTGTTTAAAATGAATCTATGAACTTCCACAAGTAATGTGCTTCCCCAAAAAATATCCTAACTTTAATGAAAATTATATGAATTGGCCATTTCATGATGGCCTCCATATTGGAAGGATATATCTTGAGCTCACTTCCACTATTCACATACCCTAAATACACCAAATACTACTGAGAAAACTCGCATTTATTGAGATTGGCCATTAGTTGGTTCTTCTTAAGGGTCTGTAACACCAACATAAGATGTGAGATGTGCTCCTCCTAGGTAGCACTATAAACTAGTATATCATCCAAATAGACAATAACAAATGAATATAGATAAGGGCGTAAAACATCATTCATTATTCTCGTTAGTGTAGCTGGTGCATTACATAAACCAAATAGCATAACCAATCACTCAAACAAACCTTTCATTGTCTTGAAGGAAATCTTTTAGGTATCTTATTCTTTGAATCATACCTGGTGATATCCTAATTTCAAATCCATATTAGTGAATTACTTGGCATGTTGCTGCTAGTCCAACAGATCAATAATCTTGGGCAGAGGTTACCGATTATTTAGTGTAATCTTGTTCAATGTCATGCAATAAATACACATTCTCCGAGTCCCATCCTTCTTTGGCACAATTATGATGGGTTACCCACAAGGTGAGGTACTTGGCCGAGTAACACCTTGCTCCAAAAACTGCTTCTTTACTTCATTTTCTTCAAGAATAGATTGTCTATACAACTCAATATTCAACAAGGGGGATTCTAGAAATAATTGGATTTCATTCTCCACTTCCCTCTTAGGTGATAGCCCTTTAGGTTCCTGAAAACCTCCCCTCTATATGTTTAGCAACTCCTCCAATTCATATTTTTTCTCCTTAGTATAGCCTTCCACAAATTTCTTTACTTTTAAGGACCCTTCACTAGACTAATTTTCCCTTAGGAAAAGTAAACATATTTCTTTCTAGAACTGATCAATTTCTTAGCTTGATTAGCACTTACCAATGATTTTTTTTATTTTCTTTTTTGTGTGTTGATGATGAAGGATTTATCGTCCTTGATGAGGAAGTATTGGTTGGACCTCCGTATGAAGATAACATCCCAAATATACATGTAGGGGATTCCAAACGGTTCTTTGTATACATCCAGTGGTACTATGCCTGATTCTACTTCATCTATAAAATCAACACTTACAACAAATTTAATCTTGCACTGCTTTATTACCTTGATATCTACATCCTTGTTTACCCAAGCTAATGGATATGGAATAGGATGATCATGAACCTAAAATCCAACCTTGCTAACTATATCTGATTCTATGAGATTAACCTATGACCCAAATTCGAACAGAGCATCTATCTTGGTATTCTTGACCTTAATCTTGATGTGTAAGAACTTGGTCATCTTCTTCTCTTCCTGGTGAGGAGGATAATTAGATTCACCTCTTTTTGCATTAATGTGTAGACAATATTATCATCCTCATCTGAGCTAATTTCAACCTGATTGCTCAAATATATGGCTAGAAGATTATTTTTCTTTTCTTCCTTCNAGAGGTACTTCTGTTACTCTTCCTTCTCATGCATTAGGCTTAGATAGATTCGAAAGAAATTCAGTGTCTATGATAAGCACTTTTCTGTCTAGGGTTAAGGTCAAACCTTAGAGGTCGATCTACTTGTCCGCAGGCAGATTTTCTTCTCTTCCTGGTGAGGAGGATAATTAGATTCACCTCTTTTTGCATTAATGTGTAGACAATATTATCATCCTCATCTGAGCTAATTTCAACCTGATTGCTCAAATATATGGCTAGAAGATTATTTTTCTTTTCTTCCTTCTTGTGGTTCTTTGGGTTCAACTCTAGATGTAGTTTCCAACACTTTTCCTCAATGTGCCCATGAATATTGCAATGGTTTCTAGGATCCTTCCAATGATTTGTAGTTGTTTTCATCTTCCTATCCTTCCCCCCTTTCCACTTATTCTTCCCCTCCTTGGAAGCTTCCTAGTGTTGTTTATGCTTGGAACCACTTGGATTCCTTTTCTTGTGGCCTATGTTTTCTAGATATTTTGTTTGTACAAATGCCTCATCCACTGTACTTGGCTTGAAAATAATAACTTTCTTTCACAGATGACTGTGTAGATCCCCCAGATAATCAAGAAGTACATCTAGGCTCTTGGGAGAGATAACCAACATGATGGTATTCTTCTTGAAATCAATGGTGTACTCCTATAAACTCTACCCCTGCCTATGTTTGAAGTAGTTCCGTCGGATCCATTGGTCCTTTACATACTCGATAGGGTAGAATTGGGATTTGATGAGGTTTTTTAAGTCCTCCTACCTAGTTAATAGTGGATCATTCTCCAACGTAATTGTTTCTATTTGGATTTACCACTGGGTTAAAGCATGGCCCTCTAACTTCAATACAACAAATGAAATCTTGTTCTCTTCATCTATATGTTGAACACTGAAATAAACTTCTAGTTATTATAACCAATGATTTAGTTTCAATGCATCAATATCACCTTGGTATGGCTTTATGTCCACTTTTGATTCCATATTTAATAGGTAATCTAAATGGTTAATGACACTCGAACTCGAATTCACTTTCTCTAGTTCTTTCACAGCTACTTTTATGGGTCTTCATTATCTCTCAATTTCTCGTCTGATCGAATCTCTAAGTTTGAGGCTCCAAATTCTTCAAATGGTCTAAGCTTGATTGCTATAGCTTCCATGAGAAGATACATATTGCGAGATATGTCAGTGGCCTTCTCTTCCAGCCTCGCAAATCTCTCCTCTGTCAGATATCGAGGGTTTTTATGAATAGACTCGTCGACCATGACTAGTGTTCTATGACTTTCTTCTCAAACTAATTCTTGGATCCCTACAAATTTCCACAAATATCCCAAGAAACCATGCTCTGATACCAATATGATATGTAAACTACCATGGATATTCCAATGTAATTGTTCATCACAACAAATATGATAAATAAAACTGAAATCAACACTATGAAGGTTAAATTCCTTTAGATTATAGAATCTTTAGTTATTTATTTTCTGCTTATGCATGAAATAGATAAAATGTGGAAAATAGAGAAGATTAAAATACAACCACGCACCATCAAAAAAATAACACAAATATTTTCTCTCGGAAACCCTTATGGGAGAAAACCTAGCTAGAAGTTGAGGTCGCTCTGCTTTGTTTTCTCCGGTAAGGAAATAATGCAAGTACAAAGGAGAAGTCACTCTCTATGGAGTTACTTGAGAATTGTATCCTATTAGGTTTCTCTAGAACATTAAACCCCTTTGTTGTGCTCTCTCATTTCCCACGTAGCTCAATAGCCATCTAAGGTTAGGGTTTTAACTTCCTCAACCCTTAATTGTGTTAGGGTTCTGGAATGTTCTAGAAAATACACTTTGTGGCTATCCCCACATGTTTAAATAATGGGGGTTGACGTGGCATCCACTCGCACCATGGTGATCAATACAACAGGTCAACTTACGGGAGTCATACATTTTGCATACAAACTCTGATTGAGGCAATTCTTGCACCATTGGAAAGGTATCGATGTGTATAATATAGACAATAGATCCATAGTAAGTCTTGGACCATAAAAAAGAGTGTCATTTGATGCCTAAAAATGGCTCCAAAATATTTGAGACATTGTTTTGGACCCAAATATTTTGGAGCAACTGCTAAAATGGCTCTGCAAGTTGATTCCTCCAATTGTTTTATCCATAAAGCATCGAGATAGATGAAAAATAATATAATTATCCAATGCATATCATATGTTTAATCCAACTAATTTTGATGAATTTTGTGTCCAATACATTCATATTGAGTCAAGGGGAAATAATGCCAAGGACAACTTCTCAAATAAACCAGTTTAGCTAGTTGAAGGAAAGCACAAAGAAAAGAGTAAAATGAAATAAACAACCAAAGTGAAGAAAGAATGTGACAAGCCTTCATGTTCACATTGCAAAAAGGAAGGACATGTTGAGGCATAGTGTTGGAAACTTCATCCAAAACTAAGACCAAAGAGGTTCAGAAATAACAAGGGTAACAAGAAGACCACAAATACAATCCAACACGATCTTGGATTGGATTCAGGTGATGAAACCAAGATCACAACCATGGGAATACAAGGTACATATTATTATTCTAGTTCTAGTGCTAGTACTCATTCTTTAAAATATGAAACTATGCATGATGAAAGGAAAAGAAGTGATGTAGATTCCATATTAGAGTTATCTCAAAACAAACTAAGATTGATGTAGTCTTTGATAGTGGTTCGCAGGATAATCTCATTTTTGAAGAAATTGTTAAAACATTAGGACTTGAAACTAAGCCTCATCCAAAACCATATCCTTTAGGATGGGTGTGTGAAGATGCTAAGCTACATGTATCTAAACAATGTAAGATCAGATTTGCAATCACCTCTAAGTTCATATATGAGGTATAGTTAGATGTCATACCACTTGATATTTGTGGAATTGTTTGGGAAGTCCTTATTTGTATGATAGGAAATCTATCTTCTACAGGGATGAGAACAAGTATCATCTTACAAAGGATGGGATTGAGTATAATGTAAGATCCGATCGGGAGGATACTAACTTGTCTCTTGTTACAATAGGACAAATGAAAAGGCTTGTAAATGCAAGAAAGAATTTTGTACTCATGATTGTAAAAACTAAGGATGATGATAAATCCAAATCTTTAAAAGGGTGTGATCCTAAACATAAATACGAATTAGTTAAAATTGCGTCTAACTATGAAGAAGTGTTTCAGGAACCACAAGGTTTACCTCTAAGGAGATAGATACAACATGAGATCCAACTATAGCAAGATGCACCTCTTCCTAACATTGACATGTATAGGTTATCAATGATTGAGAATGAAGAAATAAAGAAGCAAGTTCAAGAGTTTTTCGATAAAGGAGTAATCCGACCAAGTACTTCTCCATGTGGATCATCCATTGTGTTGGTACCAAAGAAAGATGTTACATGGAGAATTTGTGTGGACTTCCAAGCATTGAACAAAATTACAATGAAAAACCATTGTCTTCTACCTTAGTTTGATGATTTGTTGGATCAATTAAAAAATGCAACTTATTTCACTAAGTTAGAATTAATAAGTGTTTATCATCAAGTAAGGATTTTTGAAGATGGTATTTGGAAAACTAATTTTAAAACAAAACAAGGGTTTAGTTGAATGGTTGGTTATGCGCTTTGGGATTTATAATGGCCCCACTACTTTCATGTTGTTAGGGACATAACCTCCCTAACCCCTCACATAGTTAGGATAATATAATTCCATGTAATAAAGACCAATATTAATAAGGCCTAGCAATAAGGAAGAATAAGTCAAATGTAAGAAGACCTAATAGAAGCTTCCACTTCTAGAAGGATCTCCCTCTAGATTGTTCTTTTGGATAGATATATTTAGTATAAATAGAAGTATATGGTATGAGAAATCTTGTCTTAGACATTATTTTAATAGAGCGTTGCTCTGCTGGAGGTTGCCCCCTCGAAGAGGCAAGTGAACATTGCTATCATTAATCAAGGTGCTCTTTCTGGTGATATTTTGGTATTATTCTAGTATTGTTATGGTTATATCATTGTTGTTATGCCACTTCTAGCTAAAATATTTATGTTCTGCATACTATTTTATATCTGAAATACTACAAGTGGTATCAAAGCACTTTCCTCGGCACAAAATTGTGGGTTAATTGTTTTCAGGGTAGAGACATATTCCAACGTCTTAAATTTATTGAGATCTATTGTTATGCGCATAAACCCGTGGTCGGGGAGTCATACACGCATGACATACAAGTGGTACTTAAGAACACATTTGTTGGCCACCCTTGTAACCCCTATTGGTACCCCTTCGAGTGGTAGCGCATTAGACAACACCTGTATACGGATCATCCTAGATCTACTAAAGACCTCCATAGATAAACCAATTGGTTGCTTGACTGCTATAGTTCCATCGAGAATAACACTCGGGAAGATACTCTCTAGTACCTAGGTAGTCAGGTAGTACGGCTAAGGGAACGGTCTAGCCTCCTTAGTTGGTGCCCTGAGATATTGGGTCGAGTACTATTGTTGGACCCCGCATGTATATCAGAGAGCTATAGCATAGGGAAAACCCTTGTCTGTAGAAACCTTGAATACCCTAACCCTTGGGATGGAAACACAAACAGAAAATACAAGATCTATTTTTGTGCAACTCTGCCTTCTACATTTTGGTTGCAAAATTACTACACATGTCTTCCTGTTAAGCCTTTGGGCATTTCTTCACTGCAATATTATTCAAGCCGAAGTATAAATCCGCATGAGTAAAAGAGAAAAGAGTACAGTGGTCCCGCCAACACACTTATTTGGGACTTTTCCCACTGGGTTCCTCTCTTCTCCCTGATTCCAGTGATACCTATCATTTTTAACCCAATTTTTTTTTGTGGACCCGACCCATCTCTGACACCCTTATTTGGCTCCTACCACTTTGGATCACCCATTTCTCCCTGATCACAGTGGTACCTATCATTTGAAACCCTTTTTTCTTCGTGGTCCCACCCACCCCTCCAAACCCTTTTTGTTTCCCCTATATCATTTTCCTGCTCATTTTTCCAAATGACTACCACATGAGCCCAAAACCTCAATGCCTTGATTGTTGAAAACCATTAGAACAAGGACGCCATCAAGCAAGTCAGTTCCAACATTAGCTCCATCAATTCAACTATTGAGATCCTCAAGGACCAATGTTCCCACATTAAATACCTCAAGGAACAATGTTCCCACATCAAAGATCTCAAGCAACAATGTTCCTACCTCAAAGAACACTTCCTAGGACATTCCCAAAACCATTTCCTCTTATGAACAAACATTTTATGATGATGACCATGAATATTCCCACTACCAAGGCCCTCATACTACCCACTTTTCTCGAGACCTCTTCCCTCCTAGAATTGAGGTGAAAAAATTTGATGGATCAAATCCTATAAGTTGGGTCACCCAAATGGAACATTATTTCTCTTTGCATGGAATTACTGATGATTTATCCAAGCTTCGTTATGACCGAACTTTATGAACGCTTCGACTCTAACACCCCCCATTTATGTCGTTTGACCAAGTTAAAGAAATTTGGGATAGTGGAAGACTTTATTGTCGCATTTCAGCACTTGGCTTTCATAACGGAGGGCATGTCAGATGCTTTCTTTAGGGAATTCTTTATCAATGGCCTCAAAGATGAAATTTGTGCCCATGCTCTCATGGCATGGCCCCATACTTGGTTGGAAGCTACTTTATGAGCCAAGGAAGCCCAACATATTGTGTTCTCCCAGACCCACAAACCCTCCTTTCCTCCTCTCCCTAAACCCACCCATTTTTCCCCTTCTAAAACTCCCCTCAAGATCCAAAAATTAACCAGGGCTGAAATGGCTAAACTTCAACTCAAGGGTCTTTGTTATAATTATGATGAAAAATATTTTCCCAGACACAAGTGTAAGGAACAAAATATTTTTATGGTTGTGATTGAGTATCTTTCTGAAGAAGATGTTGATGTTCCGCCTGCGGAGGAACTACCATTGCCATCTGACCATACCCAACTCTTTGACCCACTCGATGTTGAACCAATGATTTCACTTAATTCCCTCATTGTCTTCTCTTCACCATAGACTCTCAAATTAATTAGTTATATCAAAAATAGGAAAGTCGTCATCCTTGTGGACAACGGTAGAACCCATAACTTTATTCATCGCCATATTTCCCAAGAATTTAATTGTTACATCCATGCAGCCAATAATTTTCAAATCATGATTGTCAATGGTGGTTCCATGAAATGTGGGGGACGATGTGAAAATGCGTGACTCCAAATTGGTTAGTATCACCTGAAATCCCATATGTTTTCTATAGACAAGGGTGGTTTTGACATTGTTCTTGGTGTTGAATGGTTACTTTCTCTCGACCCCATTCTCATGGATTTTAAGGAATTAACCATCCAATTCCAATAGGAGGGACAAAAATATAAGTTACAAGGAATCACAATAAGCTCCCTTGAGATCATCAGTTCCCATCGCATAGAAAATCTCCTCAAAAAATTTCATTAGGGAATTATCACCCAACTCCACTCCATTCATGTTGTTGAGACACCTTTTGTGAATCCCGACCCCTCTCCTACCACCAAGTTGTTTTTACCACCCCCAAAAAACTTCCCCCTTCTCGTGGCATCCATGATCATTCCATCCCTCTCATCTTGAGCAATATTCCTCCCAATGTTCGGCCTTATAATCATCTCTTTGCCTAGAAGAATGAAATTGATAAAATTGTTCATGAATTACTGGAAGTCGCTGTTATCTTTTCCAGTACTAGCCCCTATTATTCCCCTGTGGTCATGGTACTCACAAAAAAGGTACTTGGCTCATGTGTCCTGATTTTTTTGACCTCAACAAACTCACAATTAAAGAGAAATTCCCCATTCCTTTCATTGATGACCTGTTGGATGAATTGAGTGGTGCTCAGTACTTCACCAAATTGGATCTACATTCTGGCTACCACTAGATCTACATGAAAGATGAATATATTTGCAAAATGGAATTTCTCACTCATGAGGGTCATTATGAATTCTTGGTAATGCTCTTTGGATTGTGTAATTATCCTTCCACTTTCCAAAGTCTTATGAGTCATGTCTTTCGTCTGTTTCTCCACCATTTTGTCTTAGTCTTCTTTGATGATATTCTCATCTATAGTAAAACTTGGTCATCTCATCTCTCCCATGTGAATCAAGTTCTCCATCTCCTCTCTAAGCACCAACTTTTCCTCAAACACTCTAAATGTGCCTTTGGTGCCTAAGAAGTGAAATACCTGGGTCATATTGTTGGCAAGGATGGTGTTCGAGTGGATCCTAAGAAAATTGAAGCTATGCAATTGTTGGTGTATAAATATGTTCAATATATATATTACACTCATTTAAATGTAAATCTGGGATTCGTAATCAGTATAATTGATGCACCATATGTGCCGATACCAGATAGATTCCCATGTCTGATGAGTATATCTCAATCAAGAAACATAACAATCTGTTTTCACACTTCAAAGATAAAACTCTTCACACAATTCAAAAATTAGAAAGCAAAACTCATAAACAAGCATATGATCTAAATTTCTTTCTTAGGTTATGGACATGTTCATTGATGGCTCATGAAAGGAAAATATGAACTTTGATTCTATCCCTAGAGAAACTAAACTAACAACAATTAACATGTTGCATATTCTCAAAAGAAAGCATCAATCAATTCTAGAAGAAATAATAGGTAGAGGAAGACACTCCATTGTAGGTGCAAGCAGGGTGAGAGATGGAGATCTAATCTCATCTCCTGTAACAACTTAATTCAATAATAACTTGCAAGCAATCCATATCTAATTCCTCACACTCAATCAAATCTTGTAGCCTTGAAAAAGAACTGTCTAGCTTATATAACAGGAGCATAATCCATTTACTGGTTCATGTAATACAAGAGATGGAATTCTCGAATGGCTGCTTGGCTAACACATGTTACAACTCTCAACAAATTATGAAAATTAACTCAGATTCATGAATGTAAATATTCACACTTCAAAGATTGTTAAACCTATCCTATCATGCATATTTCTTACAACAAGCTAAATAAAATTCCTAAAATTATGGTGCACCAGATTTTTTATACTAGCAATAACACACTGAACACTACTCACACTTCGCCACTTACATTCAAAATATTTCTAATTCAGATAAGAAATCAAGCTAACAACAAGCATTACATAGGTACAGGACTAAAACAAACATGTACAAGAATAAAAACTAATCTATGTTTTACAACAAGATTACCATGTTATAACGGTGGGCCCTTACTGATTCCAACATGGAAGCTAGAAAAACTCATAGGATAGTAGGTTCCAAAAATGCACAATATCAACAACTGTAATTCATATTACTTTCCAACAATGAGACTTATAGAAAATATATGTTCACAAGCCAATACATCAACATAACAATATGGAATTCCCTTCCTTCAAGAACTAGTAGTACATCATAACAATTGCTCCCCTCTCAGTACTCCTTCCTTCATATCTATACAATGAAATTCAATGGGGATGGATCAAAATAAATCCCCAAACTCAGAATTCGTTCAAACTGTTTATGCACAAAATTTGGGTTTTTTACCAAATATTACAAATTCGGGTTAAGGAGTCTTCGATATCTCTCAATTCGTTATGAATTTTGAGAAACTATTTAAGGGTTTTGTAGCTGGATATAGTTTCTAAACACCCATTGGATGGTTTTGTAATATATTCTTCCAACTGCATGAAACTCAAGGCGCAATATGACAGTTTAGAAATATTTGACGATTTTTAGGCTGAATCGTTCCCCCTAAGATGAAGGTCCACACGTGTGCGATCTGGAGATTCTGGCTCACAAGTTTGCATGAAAAAAAAAATTGGACAAAATTCATGTCCCCATATTTTGAGATTCATCTTCATTGGCCTGAAAATCGAGGTAACAAAACTAGTACCGGAATGCTGGTACTATAATCCTGTAGGTAGGTTTTTAGTACTAGATTAGCACAGTTGTACCATGAGTATCGGATTAGCACAGAACATGTGTTGGTGCTGGATTAGACACCCAAGAAGTACCAGATCAATGTTGTTTAAGAGTCAAATGATTAGGATCATGCAAAATCAAACATTTAATCATTTTAACTCAAGAAAACTAAACAAACCATGATTTAATCATAAGTTACCTCTTATGCACATGAACGAGGTCATCAAGTGTATTTATGGAGGAAACAATCAAGTATATACTCATAGCATAGGTAAAATTGACTCAGACATAGATAATATAGGGTATATACCCATAGCATGGCCCCGCTGTCAGCAGGACTGTTCAACACCCCAGTGGGTTTACTTGTATACTTCTCATTGATAGTTTTAGAGTATAAGGAAGGAAGGTGGTATGAGAGTGTTTTAGAGTTATTAGGCACATAATTAATTGTTTGCAATTATCCCAAGGGTGACATCATCCACATTCAACTTAAATCTCAATTATTCAATGTATAATGGAACATCTCGGATAATGACTAAGAGGTCCCTCTAGTTCTCATACAAGTTCATTGAGGTTTTGCAAGGGAGGTCCACCACATAAGGTTTTCATCAATACCTCCAAGAGAAACTTGTAAAGATAAACTTGGATAAGAACTTGTTGAATCAACTAGGTTAGTATTATACATAATGGTGTCACCACTTTTCAATGGATATTTCAATTAGTAATTACTTTTTCAAAATGATGAGGTAATAAGACAAGTGCACCCATTATCATATAGAGCTAAATGTGAAAATATCTTCTTAAAGGATAGCAAGGATGATTCATTTGGGGTTGAGTGTAGAAATGTAGGAGGAAGATGCACATGAGAGTAGAAAAAATTCAACACCATACTTACATGATCCTTGATAGAAAGAGCATGAAGATATTATCTCATACCTCCAATTACTTGAAGTGAAAACGATGTTAAGCACAGGACAAGGCAGAAACAGAGTGACAGGATGAATGATTTCTATACGAGGAGATGTATATGAGGGATTGCAGAAATTCATGGTAGGGAGTGTGCAATGATTGAGAATAACCATATGTTTACTGCATAATTAATCTAATTTCTTTAATAAAATGAAAAATGTTGAATTTATATGTCCTAGTACTAAATCGAGCAACAAAACTTGAATATATNTGATTGAGAATAACCATATGTTTACTGCATAATTAATCTAATTTCTTTAATAAAATGAAAAATGTTGAATTTATATGTCCTAGTACTTAAATCGAGCAACAAAACTTGAATATATGATTAGAGCTACCAACACCTTATTACTAGTACCGGATCACCTGAGTACCGGATGAGTGCAGGGTTGTGGTTCAGTACCGGAATAGCGCAGACCTCCTCAACAGTATTGAATGAACACAAAGGCAAACATTGTTTGTAGTACCGGATGAACGCAATTATGCAGTACTGGAATAGAATGGTACCGGAATTCTGGAAATGACTATCAAATCCCAGCACTGAACATGTTGATTTGGCCTCGCCAACGAAAGTTGCAAAAGAATATGAAGGTTTCAACAACCACTCCCCCATTCCTAAGTTTTTTCATGGCCTCATGCAAAAAATGTGAAATGCTAAAAAAAAGGCTTCTCAGAAGGTTACAGACATCTGCTAAAAATAAACCAATAGAACTAATTAAAACTAGATTTTTATTCATGCTTACAAACAAAAAATTTAGGGAAAATGTCAAAAGTTGAATTATTAGCTATGAATAAAATAGTTTGGAATTAACATTGAGTTTCAACTACTATTAAAAATATCACTTAATTGATCATCCTTGTGAAATGGTGGTCTTAAAATAGATAGGTAATGATAATGCACAAATGCATCATTTTTAGCAACTTACGGAAAAAGAAGAAATTTGAATAAATAGGTCATGAAGCACTCCCTTAAGTGTTATCTTCCATTGACAAGGATGCCTTCTCCTCTTTTGAAACCCTTCCAGTATTATGTGTGCATTCGGAGGATGAAGAGATTCCCTTCTCATAAGATTCCAAACAAAACTATCATAACTTTTTAGAAAAAAATCTACTATAGGAACAAAAGATCTTAAATCGATTTCTTTGTTAGCTTTTGACATTCCCATCTATGAAAAATATGAAAGATATGTTGCATTGTACCTATGTGCAACATTTATTTATTGATTTACCTATCCTACTTTAATTGAACAAATGAAAATTTCCTTCAAGTATAAGAATACTTCCAGTGAAGCCATGTGCGTAACAGGGTTAGAAATATATCCATACTCGGGTTTAGAATATAAATTTTAATGCATGCAAGAGTATGAAGGACCAACTACTTTGATGATGAGATCAAGCAATAATGAAAAAAAAAAAAGTGGTGTGACCTAATAACTAATTGAAACTATCTTTCAATAGGATCAATATATTTGCATTTCTCTTCTTTGTTTAGGTCAAACAACATGTCCTCCTTTTCCATGCTACGTAGATTGTCTTCTTCAAGATGATTGGTCTTTAGAGTACATACAAAGTATGCTGAGAGTCATGCTAAGAACTCCTCGATATCAGGTTCCAATGGTTTCTCTCCATTGAATACTATCCATGATTCTTTAGTCTCCTCGACAAATTGACATGAGGAATCCGACATGACTTCTAAATCTTGTTGTGGAGAGACAACTAAATTCTTGACTATTGTCAAGATATGCTCTTCCTGAGAGGTGGATATCCCAACTGCTACTAGAATGTGGGAAATTTCTTGGAGGAACATTCTTCAAGCTCTTGATCATCCTTGAATTACTCTAGCTGGTTGATGATCTTTGTCTCACAACACAACTTAGTACTCAAGGGTTCTTAAAACACCCCAAAAATGATTTATCATGAAAGATTTGAATATTAAAACTAAGAAATTAAAATTATTTGCAAAAATAAGACACACCAAACTTGAACTCCTTGCGTTACTGGATCCCTATTGTCACCAGGTTATTGGTTCACACAAGTTAGCCCATCATGAAAACACAATTTTGCATAAAGAAAGGAAAAACACACTTGAATTAAAATAAGAGAGGACAACCTAACTTTGGAGCAACCCCACCAAAGTGGATGCAAGGGCTCTTCCCACACATCTTACCATATTCTCTCCTCCCTTAGGTCATCCATACAACCAATCCAAAACCATTAAATCAATCTAATCCAAATACTACCTATTACTGTTTACAACTCCCTGGCAACGGTGCCAAAATGTTGGTGTATAAATATGTTCAATATATATCTTACACTCATTTAAATGTCAATCCGGAATTCATAATCAGTAGAGTTGATGCACTATATGTGCTGATAACAGATAGATTCCTATGTCTGATTAGTATAGCTCAATCAAGAAACATAACACTCTGTTTTCACACTTCAAAGATAACACTCTTCACACAATTCAAAAATTAGAAAGAAAAACTCATAAACAAGCATATGATCTAAAGTTCTTTCTTAGGTGATGGACATGTTCATTGATGGCTCATGAAAGGAAAATATGAACTTTGATTCTATCCCTAGAGAAACTAAACTAACAACAATTAACATGTTGCATATTCTCAAAAGAAAGCATCAATCAATTCTAGAAGAAATAATAGGTAGAGGAAGACAGTCCATTGTAGGTGCATGCAGGGTGAGAGATGGAGATCTAATCTCATTTCCTGTAACAACTTAATTCAATAATAACTTGCAAGCAATCCATATCTAATTCCTCACACTCAATCAAATCTTGTAGCCTTGAAAAAGAACTGTCTAGCTTCTATACCAGTAGCATAATCCATTTACCGGTTCATGTAATACAAGAGATGGAATTCTCGAATGGCTCCTTGGCTAACACATGTTACAAATCTCAACAAATTATGAAAATTAACTTAGATTCATGAATGTAAATAATCACACTTCAAAGATTGTCAAACCTATCCTATCATGCATATTTTTGACAACAAGCTAAATAAAATTCCTAAAACTATGGTGCACCAGATTTGTTATACTAGCAATAACACACTGAACACTACTCACACTTCGCCACTTACATTCAGAATATTTCTAATTCAAATAAGAAATCAAGCTAACAACAAGAATTACAAAGGTACATGACTAAAACAAACGTGTACAAGAATAAAAACTAAGCTATATTTTACAACAAGCTTGCCACGTTAGAATGGTGGGCCCTTACCAATTCCAACATTGAAGTTGGAGAAACTCACAGGATAGTAGGTTCCAAAAATGCACAAGATCAACAACTGTAATTCATATTACTTTCCAACAAAGAGACTTATAAAAAATATATGTTCACAAACCAATACATCAGCATAACAATATGGAATTCCCTTCCTTCAAGAGCCAGTAGTACAACATAACAATTCCTCCCCTCTCAGTACTCCTTCCTTCATATTTATACAATGAAATTCAATGGGGATGGATCATAACAAATCCCCCAACTCAAAATTTGTTCAAACTATTTATGCACAAAATCTTGGTTTTTCACCAAATATTACAAATTCGGGTTAAGGAGCCTTCGATATCTCTCAATCTGTTATGAATTTTGAGAAACTATTTATGGGTTTTGTATCTGGATATAGTTTCTAAACATCCATTGGATGTTTTTGTAAGATATTCTTCCAGATGCACAAAACTCAAGGAGCAATATGACAATTTAGAAATATTTGACGATTTTTAGGCTGAATCGTTCCCCCTAAGATGAAGGTCCACACGTGTGCAATCTGGAGATTCTGGCTCACAATTTTGCATGAAATTTTTTTTTTGGACAAAACTCATGTCCCCATATTTTGAGATTCATCTTCATCGGCCCGAAAATCGAGGTAACAAAACCAGTACCAGAATGTTGGTACTAGAATCCTGTAGGTAGGGTTTTAGTACTGGATTAGCATAGTTGTAGCCATGAGTACCAGATTAGCATAGAACAAGTGTTGGTGCCGGATTAGACACCCAAGAAGTACCAGATCAATGTTGCTTAAGATTCAAATGATTAGTATCATGCAAAATCAAACATTTAATTGTTTTAACTCAAGAAAACTAAACAAACCATGCTTTAATCATAAGTTACCTCTTATGCACATGAACGAGGTCATCAAGTGTATTTATGGAGGAAACATTCAAGTATATACTCATAGCATAGGTAAAACTGACTTAGACAGAGATAATATAGGGTAATAGAGGTGTCAATACTAAGACTCAACAACAATATTGGCCTTTCCCTAAAACTCTTAAGATCTTGCACGGTTTTCTCGGTTTAATGACATATTATAGGAAGTTTGTTCGGAATTGTGGAAAGACTGAAACTCCTCTCACTTCCCTCCCTAAAAAGAATTCTTTCACTTGGACTTCAACTGCGGATCATACCTTCCAAGCCTTAAAATATGTTATGTGCCCAAACCCTCTCTTAGCATTCCCAAACTTCATAAAAACATTCATATTGGAATGTGATGCTTCTGGGAAAGGAATTGGAATTTTCCTCATGCAAGATGGAAGGCCCTTGGCCTTCAATAGAAAACAACTTTCAGAGCGACATTTGGACCAATCCATTTATGAAAAGGAAATGTTATTTATTCTACATGTTGTGGATCTCTAGCACAATTACTTATTGGGTCAACGATTCCAAATCAAAACTAATCATCAGAGTCTCAAGTATTTCCTAGAACAACAAATTTCATCCCCGGTGCAGCAAAAATGGGTGACCAAGCTATTTGGCTATGATTATGATATCATTTACAAGAAGGGAAAGGAAAATGTAGTGGTTGATGATCTTTCCCGGAAATATGAATATGGGTCCCTTTTATCCCTCTCCTTCATTCTACCAGATTGGCTCCAAGATGTTCATCGGGATTGGTTACAAGACCCCAAAATTTCTATCCTGCTCCACCAATTGCAACACAATTATTCAGTTTCTCTAAGGTACTCTTGGCATAATGAAGAGATTCGCTACAAATTCCATTTGTATTTATGCAAGCAATCCCAACTTAAATCCATAGTGCTTTCTAAACTTCATGTCTCACCCACAACAAGGCATTCC
>SNQJ01S0053738.1:63130-93194 GCA_010110895.2 Picea sitchensis
TGTGAGTTTTTTCAACGCAACAAGAGAGAAACTGTCAAAGCTCTAGGAACACTCCAACCACTTTCGATTCCCCCTGCAATTTGGCGAGATATTTCTATGGAATTCATTTTAGGCTTACCTAAATCTGGCAATAAATCAATCATCATGGTGGTCTTCGATCATCTCTCCAAATATGATCATTTTTTTTCTCTTCAACACCCATTCCTAGCCACCACAGTGGCTCAAATATTCATGGATAATATATTCAAGCTTTATGGAATGCCTAATTCTAGTGTTTCTGACAAAGACCCCACTTTCACCAGCAATTTTTGGCAAGAGTTGTTCAAGCTATAGGGCACCCAATTGCATCATATCATTTCCTATCACCCCTAGATGGATGGCCAGATGGAAGTTGTCAACAAGTGTTTGGAAACATATTTTAGGTGTTTTTCATCTGAGCGGAAAAATCGGTGGGCTCAATAGTTACCCCTAGTTGAATGGTGGTACAACACATATTACCATACAACTACTTGCATGACTCCTTTTGAAGCAGTATACCTCCAAAATCCCCCATCAGTTCTCTCCTATATGCTAGGGGTCTCGAAGGTTCAGGAGGTTGACACAAATCTTATAGTCTGGGAGGCTATTCTTCGTGCCCTCAAAGACAATTTGTTCATGACTCAGAATCGCATGAAGAAACAAGCAAATCAAGTTCATTCTAAATGCCATTTTGTTGAAGGGGACCAGGTATTTCTTCGACTACAAACTTATAATAAGACTTCCCTCAAATCTCACCACTATCAGAAACTTGTGCCCAAATTTTATGGTTCTTATACAGTGCTCAAGCGTGTGGGATTGGTGGCCTATTAGTTATCTCTACCCAATCAGTCGAAGCTCCATCATGTTTTTCGTGTTTCCTACTTAAATAAGGTGATTGGAAATAAGTGTCAAACTCAAACCAGTCTTCTTGAGTTGGATGAAGAAGGTTCCATATGGTTGCAGCCACAAGCAGTCTTGGCCCAACGATAGCGTCGTCTCCATCAGTGTACCATCCAGGAAGTGTTAGTCCAATGGAAAGACACACCTCTAGAAGATGCCACCTAGGAGCCAACCACCATTCTACAACAATTCTCGCATCTGAAGCCTTGAGGACAAGGTTGTTCTTCAAGGGGGAGGGCATGTTAGGGACCTAACCTCCCTAACCCCTCACAAAGTTATAATAATATAATTCCATGTAATAAAGGAAAATATTAATAAGGCCTATAAATAAGGAAGAATAAGTCAAATGTAAGAATAGCTAATAGAAGCTTCTACTTCTAGAAGGATCTTCCTCTAGATTGTTCTTTTGGATAGATAGATTTAGTATAAATAGAAGTAGAGAGTATGAGAAATCTTGTCTTAAATATTATTGTAATAGAGAACCGCTCTGTTGGAGGTTTCCCCCTCGAAGAGGCAAGTGAACATTGCTATCATTAATCAAGGTTCTCTTTCTAGTGTTATTCTGGTATTGTTATGGTTATATTATTGTTGTTATTCCACTTCTAGATATAATATTTTTGTTCTGCATACTATTTTATATCTAGAATACTACACATGCAGGTTATAAATGATGTATTTATGTCATTCATAGACGATTTTGTAATAGTCTACTTATATGATATATTGATTTTCAATAAAATTTGGGATATCGTGTAAAACATGTTAGGAAAGTCTTATATGTTCTGGGAAAAAAGAGAGAGGAGAAATTGTGCCTAAAGATGTTAAGATGTGATTTTGGGAAAACATCTTTAGTTTATTTGGGGTATATAGTAGGGGGTGGTGAATTGAAAATCGATCCCTCTAAATTTGAAACCATTATGAAGTGGCCTAAGCCTAATAATGTAACAAAATTTATGAACAGCCTGGGGGCAGTGCAGTATTGGAGGAAGTTCATTGCCAAATTTTATTTTATTGCATCTCCTTTATATTCTTTGACAAGTACTAAGAAGGTCTTTTAGTTGGGAGATAAACAACAAAAATCCTTTGAAACCTTGAAATAAAATAAAAGTGCAGCCCCATTTCTAGCATTGCTAGATTTACAACAACCATTTGAGATTGAATCAAATGCAAGTGATTATTCCATGGGAGAAGTGTTAATACAAAGGAGGAAACTAGTTTGTTACCATTCTAATACCTTCACTGGTGCAATAAGAAAGTATCCTACTTATGACAAAGAATTGTGTGCTTTGGTTCATAGTGTGAAGAAGTGGAAACACTATTTGATGGGAAAAGAGACAATTATCCATACGCATCATTACCCTTTGTAGTATCTCCTATTGCAAACCAAGCTACAACAGTCACGTCATTACCAGTGGATGGGATTCTTGCAACAATTCCATTTGGTCATCGGGTATAAGAAAGGTAAACAAAACAAAGTTGTTGATATGTTATCTAGAATTTCTGTTAATGCATCCATTGTTTTACAACATAGTTCATTATCTCATGAAAGTTAGATTGAACAATATGCTAGAGATGAAGATTTTAAGGATGTATATGAAACACTAATCCATTGTACAAAAGTGGAATAATTAGATTATCATGCACATGACAAATTGTTGTATCATCTTGGTAATTGTGTATTCCATGAGATGAAAGAGTGCATGTAATCAAAGAATCACATACTTACATTTCTGGTCATTTTGGTATAGGGAAAAAAAATAACTCAGTTACAATGTTATTTTTATTGGTATAAGATGTATGAAACTGTGTCCAAATATGTAAAAGGATGTATTATGTGTGCCACTAGCAAACCAAGTCATATAAAATTGGGTTTGTATATGCCACTTCATGTACCTTCTCATCCATGGGAAAGTGTGTATATATTTTGTAGGGGGTTTTTTGATGTCCAAGAAAGGTCATGATTATTTGTATGTTGTTGTGGATAGCTTTAGCAAGATGTGTGTTCTAGTGCTTTGTAAGAAACAAGTGATGGGATAAGGGACCGCACATTTGTTCTTCCAACATGTTTGGGTTCATTTCGGTTTGCCGACATATATTTTATTTGATTGAGACTCCCATTTTCTTGGGAGTTTTTGGTCAAATTTATGGGAGTTAATGGTCACTAAACTTTAGAAGAGCACTATTTTTCATCCACAAACCAATGGAAAACTGTAAGTGGTCAACGGGACATTGATACACTTACTATGAGGATATTGTAACAAGAGTCCTAATCTTTTGGATGGACAATTGTATTATGTACAACATGCCTATAATCGTTCCATACATTATTCTACACAAAGATCTCCTTTTGAGACATGTTTTGGATATTTTCCTAAGTCTCCTCTGGAATTCACTGTTGGGAAAGATTCAGTGGTAGATTGACATAATGATGTAGACAAAGCCAATAAGTTCATCCAGAAGATCTAATTTGTCCATCAAGTCATACAGGAACAATTGGAAAAGAGTCAATCCAATTATAAGGCTACACATAACAAGCATCAGGTTGATCATCACTTCCAAGTTGGTGATCAAGTTTGGCTATACATTAGCAAAGAAATCCTTAAAGGTGAAGGTAAAAATATCAATCCAATCACGTATGGTTTATTTAAATTTTTGGAAAATATTGGTGACAATGCTTTCTAGTTGGAGTTACCTCCATATATGTAGATGTATTATGTGGTTAATGTATTAACTTGAAACTATAAGAACCTCCTATGACCATGGATCAAGGTGAGAATATTCAAATTTATTCTAATGAATATTTTTCTCCTGAAAACCTTGATGAGTTGTGGGAAGATGTTCTTCTTGACACAAAGGTGAGGACTTCACGAAGAGGTGACCTAGAGTATCTTCGTGTGGGTATAAAATGAATGCATCCAGGTAAAGAATGATGGATGGAAAATGGAAAAGTGAGGGAGATGTACCCTCACTTATTTTTTGAATAAAAAAAGACTTTTGGTGGTCCAAAAGCTTCTTAATGGGGAAGAGTGATTCAGGAGGAACCCTATCAATCCAATCAAAAAATTGTATGAGGAATATGAGTTCACTTGGTCTCCAGTCTTTGGAAGCATCCAAATTCCAAACAAACTAGTGGAGGTCAATTTTAAAAATATTTGAAAGATATTTTTAAAACCTCTTCAATGCACACATGGTGCAGTTCTGTTGTGACATGTTGAACACAAATATGAAGAGATGACATTACCCTACCTTGCTGGTCACTATTGGTGGAAAATATCGTAACCTAATTACTAGGTTGTGAGCTTCATGGAGAGGAATTGATCTTTGTGATGGAGAATACAATAAAGAGATCCATACACTTTTTTATAATGCAAAATACCTTCTACGGGGAGGGTTTTCACCAAAACAATTATAAGGACATGAATCTTCATCACATAGGACCTAAAGAGCCATGGAATTATGCCCATTCTAAGATCCATGGCTTAATTTCCTACAATGTTGTGAAAAATCTTCTTCAGTGGGACAAAATAGATATTCCAGTCCATAGACGATGCTTGGTTGTGGAATTTCCTACGAATCTGTCTGATGTGCCCCAAATGGAGTTGGTATCCATGAATAAAACCTACAAGAGTTCCATGGGATTGACAGTAGAGAGCTCCTTATTAGGAGAATTAAGGCAAGCCTTAGTTCATTTATTGTAAGAAGAAACCATTGTTATCTTCCTAGACGACAACAAACACTGATTTTGCAAATTGAAGGCCATTATCTTATGTAAAGAAATGCAAATCTTTACTTTGCATATTTCTAAATGAATCAATTCATTAATTGAAGAGACTATGGAGACGTAGCCCATATGGGTGAACTCTGTTATCAATTTGTTGAGTACTATATGTTCTTTAAATGTTATTTTATTGAATTAAGTAAATTTTAAACACAATTACAAGAAATTGAGAAGTTGATCATTAAAATCTGAATTAGTAGTTTAAAACAAAACCTTTAACACTAATTTCATATCGTACTAACCCTCTTTAATATTTGTTACCTAATCCTTTTCCTCTAAGCCATTGTAATGTGTTGTAGATCGAGGGTGGATTAGTTCAAAACCTAGCTAAGTGTTTTAACCCACCTAGGAGGGTAATAAACAATATGTCCCTTTCTTATTTTGTTTGTACATTAAAAGAAAGTAGTCATCTAAGATGTATGATCGTACTAACCCTCTTTAATATTTGTTATCTAATCATTTTCCTTTAAGCCATTGTAATGTAGTGTAGATCGAGGGTGGATTAGTTCAAAACCTAGCTAAGTGTTTTTATGAGGGTAATAAACAATAAACAATGGCCTAGCCTTGGCTAACTATTCTAAGAAATGTTTTTTTTTCCAAAATTAAGAGACATAAATCTACACAAAATCATCAATTTTTATTGTTTAAAATTCATTTATGAAGAAATAGATTATGTTAGCACCTTGTAAATCTGCTTGGTTGTCAAACAGACGATAGGGGTAACTGTTTAGACCAGTTTTAGAGATGAGGCACTAGCGTGCCTAACTCAGAGAGGGATCTCTCGTGTCACTTGATATATCTATGGAAACCGGTGGCTAGATTTGATTTGTTTGGGATATTTTTAATAGAGTTGATGGCGAAGAAGAGGGGAACACTATGGGCTATGGAGTCAAAATTCTGAAAGTGAACGAAGACAATGCATAGACTGATAGAACTCTCCAGAGGACAAAGGCTAAATAAGGAGATGAATATGAGTTATTCCTGAAATAAAAAGATGTGTAGGAAGATAAAGAAGACAAATAATTGCATCAGAGCATTGCTGAAATGAATTCTGAATAAGTTAAGAATATAATCACATAGTTTAAATTGATTATACCAAGAGCGTTGCAGGACGAATTCTGGGCCTTTAAACTCTCCAATTTAAACAAAAGACAGTGTAAATGGAATTAAAGAACATAGGAAATACAAACAGTGAAGGAAGACAAAACTCATATCATAGCCATTAGAATATTTTCATGAACAGTTCAAAATGCTTCTGCATATGTATTCAATTCCTAGAAAAATTACAATAGAGTCCAGAACCACCGGAATTATGCCCTTGCACTTCTTCCCCCTCTCTATACTCATGAGGCCAAGTATATATAGAGGAATTTCATATGGAATTTAAAACGTTCCGACTTCCTCATAATTCTAAAAACAGATACAAGTTACAAAAAGGAAGAACAATTGTATTATTTAAAGGGACCGTTAGTAATTGGTCTGTCATATCAGGACTCCCTTCTCGTAAGCTGACATCTGTCCAAAAAAATCTGAGATACACCAAAATTTTACCTGAGGATTCACCTCATCTTGGCGATTTCCTCCTCCAAGGTACTCCACCAATCATAATTTTCCCCAATGCTCTCTATCATCTCAGTTTTGGCCTATGATTTCCTCCTTTTTCTCCTCTTCTTCTTTGCGATTGGGTGGCAGGTGTTGTTTGCGTGTTCCTTTATGACAAGATCCCTTATAACGGGGTTTAATCTTACTCCCGACTCTGTCTCAATTTCAGGTTCGGTATGAAATTTAGTTGCCTACATATGCAAGAACTATCTTTCATTCTTACTTATTGACCTCCCTAGTACCTTAGCTGAGAACCCAATTTCTCCATACATTGTTTGATGAATATTATCCATTCTTTTTAGACTTCACATAGACCTTGATTTTTCCACCCTTTGAGTTTACAGAATTCAGGAGCACAGGCCGAGCTTGTTTTTCTTACGCATAAGATGACAATTTCCGAGAATAGGATAAAATGATTCATATATGAGATTTGATGTTCTATGTAATTTTCTCACGAATTACTATCACAGTACCTTGGTGTGCCACGTTTCATCAATCTACTTCGAATGATGAGCCTCGAGTTAGTTATGCGGCAGCATCCTTTTGGTACGTCATCCGGGAAAGTACTTGGACCGGTGATGTGAGGTGATCTGACCAATCGCCATCTTCCCCGCGAGCTATTGACATGAAGTTTTGAACCACATGACATCGGGGCCATAGGAAAGGTGGCTTCGGGAAATCTGTCGTCTCCCCCGATGCATGTGTAAGAGTGCCACACGTTCCCCATCAAAATCAGAGTAATTTTTCTCGGTCTGCCTTCACGATGTTAAGTTTCGTGTTATTTGTTTTTCTGATGTAGTCTTCAATCGTAGATCTAAGATTCTTCAAGATCGACGACCCGTCGAGCTACTCCCTTCCCACTTCCACTACATTCATCCATACGCCATGGAATATAGCCGAGTACCCTGAACTATCACGCCTCTACTGTGGCATAGCATCTCACTACACTTCAGAAGTTTTTAGATCCCGATAAAAATTGTTAGGGTGATAACATTGTCTCCAACTGGGGATACTATCCTCCTAGCGAGGTAGAAAAGAACTTGTATACCCGGTGCCTGATCCATGGGGTTGTTCCCCAAAATATGTGTGTTTCCTGCTCCTACCAAGCTCTGTGCACTACTTCCAACTGCATGGGGACGTCCGAGTGCATTATTGAAAACTGACTGTATCTAGTGCTAGAAAACTCAAACTAGAAAAATGCTTGACCGACAAGCTTATTTTCACATCCCTACCTACCCTAAAACTGCTGGGATGACCACTCTCTCAAGTGATGCTAAAGTGCCAATACATCCAATCAAGCAATTGGTTTCCTGATTTTCCTTTCACATTTTTCTCAAGCTGGTAGAAAATCGTAAAGGATGGCAGCTGAAAAAACAAATTGAATCCAAAATCTAAGCTTGTGAATGAAGCAAATTCATCCTTCACTGAAGACTGTCATAGAATGGCCATCGTATCTTAAAAATATCGAAAAATCATTTCTCCATGATGAGCAAAAACCGAAAGGCAAGTATCTTTCATCAGTGTTAGTTGTTTTTGCTCTATTTCTTCTATTCTGAGAACATCTTCAAATGAAATGGTGATGATAGGTTTGTCTTCTTGGCCATGCATATCAACAAAAATATTCATATATTCTTGAACATCTTCAAATATGACAGCCATATGATATGCAACAAGGTTATCCTCTTGTTCATCAAACAACTCTAACGTGGTTTCATTAAATTTATGGAAATTTGTTGGAGGACAACCACTTTGACTTTCCAGTAAATAAGTAGAAATAAGTTCTTGCTCATGCACTACTTCACAGTCCAGAGCTCCCATGGATGGATTTTCAAAACCTTGATTTTCAAATGACTTGATTAAAACCACTGCCTCTTCATTATCTTTCTGTGTTTCTGATGGCCAAATGGCATACACTGCTTATTCTATGTCATTTGTTTCTTTATTGCTGGAAACTTCCATAGATGCAATTTAAGAATATTCATCCATGTCTATGTTGCTTAAAAATTTAACCACAATATCATTCTCAAGGGAAGAGAAAATACTCTGAAACACCTTTTCATGTTGAGAATCCATACTGATTTCAGGATGGAGAAAAGGACCTTGAACAATACTTTCTGGAGCAACTTCTTCTTCCTTTTCAGGTTGATAGTTGAACATAGATTGCAAATCTGAGCTGACATGACCCTTTATGTGATTGTCCATAGAATTATCATCACCACTCCATTCATTCTTGGAGGATCCCTATCCTGAGATACTACACATATTTTTCTTCAATAATTCGAAAGAAGCAAAACATAATGGTAGAGTTGTCCTACTTGATTTGAAATCGTCTTCAATTTCATTGCCAACAAGGTTGTATTTCAGTGCAAGCAATAGGGTCTCCAAGAGCATGGAAATAAGGTTGTGACATCTTATCATTCTGCTCAATTGATCTAGTGTGTCTTTGCATAAGCACAGATTCATTTTCTTCGATGATGATTTTAGGATTTTATTTCAGCAATTTGAAAGAAGAAAAGCATAGAGGTAAGGAATTCCCTTCAGTTGATTCAATACTTTCTTCTTTGTAATTGTGATATGTAGCCTGATTGCTTTCATTATACTATTGACAAGAAACATTTTCTGATAGAGAACATGTGGTTGATTGTTCCAGGGGGTGAACATCGTAATCATCATATTCATCATATATAGGAAAATCATTAACATATGCCATGTCATCTAACAAGAACAAACTTAGAACATCAACCTGTTCTTCAACAAGCTTCTTTTCACACTCATGTTCTTGACTATCTATAAATGAATACATAAAATGATCAGCCCTTTGCTCATCATGGAATGGATCAACACCTCCTCTTTCGACAAGTGGGATGTAATTTTTTGCAAAATCATTAGCATTGGAAACTTCAAGAGGACCCATGATATTGTCAACTCTATGCTCAAGATTCCAATCAACTATTTTATGTTCATATTCACTTTCATGTCCTTGAACATTCAACCCCTCATTTTGGGTTTGTTTACATGCTTGGATGTTGTGTTGAATGTCCTGAGCATCACTAAACATTTTTTGTAAGGACCTAGGTCTTCTTTCCATCAGGAGGAAAGAAAAATATGGATGAAGAGAAGTTGCGTAATGGAGCATGGCAGTAGCTTCAAAGGGTTGAATTTCTTTGGACAAATTATAATAGACACTAGAGAAATTTCTACTGAATACAGAAATAGATTCATTCTTGCATCTTTTCAAGTCGTAAAACTCAGTGAGTTGCAACTCTAAGGGTTACTCCTTGCCCCAAAATTAAAAAAAAAACCTTCTTCAATTCCACCCATGAGTTGATGGTTTCTGGGTGTAAGTGTTTGAACCAGTGTTTGGTGTCTCCTTTCAAGGATTGAGAGAAAAATCTCATACACACATAGCCGTGGTCAATCTCAAATAAATCTATAAAATGCTCAAACCCTTGAATGTGCTTTTCAGCAGATATGATACTCGATTCTCCGTCGAACACAGGTAGGAACTCATAGTATTTTGGAGGGAAATCAAGAAGGGTTTGGGGTAGATTTAAGGGTATATATCTATGTTGGGCCTTAGGGGGTGTTGGGACAAGAATAGTGGGAGAGACATTGGTCTAAGTCTCATGGGATTCATCAACTTGGTCATTGTCATTGCGTGGCCTAGGTGAAACCTTTTTATCAGAACTAGCGATAAGGTGAGGGTATGCATGTGCAACTTATATAGGAGGAAATATAATTTTAAGACTTTCATGATCATTATTAAGATAAAATAGGTAAAAGAAATTTCGTTTGGCATTTTCAAGGAAGGAGTAGATGCAACTTAAAATGAAAAGTAAAGTTCTTTGTAAGAGGTCATGTTTTGAGTACATGTTTTCCCTCATGATGCCCTTCCTTGACCCTGTCAAGGGGTTTCATCTTTTAGTGAAGTTTCAATCTCATGCTTGAAGTATACAGAGAAGGGTCGCTTCTTGGAAATTAAGGATTCCTTTATCATTGGATTCGCCTTCGAACCGAAATGGAGTCGCCAGAGTAGGAATACAACCAATCTGTGCCTAAGTGTCTGCCACTCTCAGACCCTAGAACTCAACCATGTCGTTCTTTCCAGGGAAATTTTTTAAATTTCGTCCCCAACAATGGCGCCAAAATGTTAGCACCCTGTAAATATTCTCGGTTGTCAAATAGACGATAGGGGTAACTGTTTCAACCAGATTTAGAGCTGAGGCACTAGCCTTCCCAACTCAGAGAGGGATCTCTCGTGTCACTTGATATATCTATGGAAACCGACGGATAGCTTTGATTTGTTTGGGAGATTTTTAATAGAGTTTCTGGCGAAGAAGAGGGGAACACTATGGGCTATGGAGTCAAAATTATGAAAGTGAACGAAGACAATGCATAGACTAATAGAACTCTCCAGAGGACAAAGGCTAAATAAGGTGATGAATCTGAGTTATTCTTGAAATAAAAAGATGTGTAGGAAGATAAAGAAGACAAATAACTTCATCAGAGCATTGCTGAAACGAATTTTGAATAAGTTAAGAAGACAATTACATAGTTTAAATTGCTTAGACCAAGAGCATCGCAGGACGAATTCTGGGCCTTTAAACTCTCCAATTTAAATAGAAGACAGTGTAAATGGAATTAAAGAACATAGGAAATACAAACAGTGAAGGAAGACAAAACTCATATCATAGCCATTAGAATCTTTTCATGAACAGTTCAAAATGCTTCTGCATATGTATTTAATTCAATCCCAAAAAAATTACAATAGAGTCTAGAACCACCAGAATTGTGCCCTTGCACTTCTTCCCCCTCTCTATACTCGTGAGGCCAAGCATATATAGAGGAGTTTCATATGGAATTTAAAACGTTCTGACTTCCTCATAATTCTAAAAACAGATACAAGTTACAAAAAGGAAGAACATTTGTATTATTTAAAGGGACAGTTAGTAATTGGTCTGTCATATCAAGACTCCCTTCTCTTAAGCCAACATCTGTCCAAAACTATTTGAAATACACCAAATTTTTACCTGAGGATTCACCTCATCTTGGCGATTTCCTCCTCCAGGGTACTCCACCAATCAAAATTTTCCCCGACGCTCTCTATCATCTCAGTTTTGGCCTCTGATTTCCTCCTTTTTCTCCTCTTCTTCTTTGTGGCTGGGTGGCAGGTGTTGTCTACGTGTTCATTTATGAAAATATCCCTTATAACAGGGTTTAATATTACTCCCGACTCTGTCTCAGTTTCAGGTTCGGTATGAAATTTAGTCGCCTACATCTTAAAGAATCATCTTTCATTCTTACTTATTGACCTCCCTGGTACCTTAGCTAAGAACCCAATTGCGCTAGACATCATTTGACGGATATTATCCATGCTTTCTGGACTTCGCAGAGACCTTGATTTTTCCACCCTTTGAGTTTATAAAAATTCAGGAGCATAGACCGAGCTTGTTTTTCTTACGCATAAGATGAAAATTTCCTAGAATAGGATAAAATGATTCATGTTTGAGATTTAATGTTATGTGTACTTTGCTCACGAATTACTGTCACAGTACCTTGGTGTGCCATGTTTCATCAATCCACTTAGAATGATGAGCCTCGAGTTAGTTATGCGGCGGCGTCCTTTTGGTACGTCATCCAGGAAAGTACCTGGTGTTGGGTTATGAAAAAGGTATAAATATCTTCCTTTTTGTCCACAGTTTATGATATCATTCTGATTGACTTTTCAATTAATTAGGAATAAATAGGAAAGAACATGATTAATATGTCCCTTAGAGTTGTTATTTAAGTTTTATTAAATAGATTCTAATTTACGATTGGAATGGTTTGATTTTGCTATAGAATTGGACAAATAACTGCCAAAGATAACCAAAGAGATTTTGGCTATCCACAAGCTATTGGAGATTGAAGACTTTTTAGGCGCAAAGCAATTTGAAGATAATACATTTTCTATATTGTAATTTTATAATAGTAAAGCAATCCTGAGGATCTTTCGATCCTCAGGATAGCTTGATTTACCCAACTATTGTAATATATAAAAGGATAATAGATCCAGAAAAACATAAGAAAAAAACCACATTTTAAGTATTCGGATTCAGAATTGCCCTGCGCGAGCAGTTGTTGTAAATGTTTAACCAGTTATGGAATCATTGAAAGTTTTGAGTGTTTTTATCATCCCTGCATTCTGAGTTTCTCGTGGCAGTACTTCTGAAGACCGAGGGCCTAGTCTAAAGAATCTACTTGCTTGTTCTGTAATTATATCAGTTCAGAGTTTTGATTTCTATTTTGTGATTCAGATTTCTTTTAATTGCATGAGCGTATCAATGAATTGATGATTGTTTGTAGAAGACAGGAATTTCCTTAAGTATTCATGATTGTTGTTATGATTTCCATTTCTGAAGATTGTTGCTTGACAGTTCCTCACATTTTCATCTGTGTTGTTCCTTTGCTTTAGATTTACAATTGATGTTCCTTTCAGTTAAAGTTACATTAGTTGTTCCTTTCAGTTAAGGTTACGATAGTTGTTCCTTTCTATTAAAGTTACATTAGTTGTCCCTTTCGATTAGAATATAGTTGTTATTTATTTTCACAGATAGAATAATTCGTTATGTCCTTCCCAGTAATTAGAATTTATGATTGATAGATTAAATTTGCAAGTCCTTTCTTAGATTCAATTACTGCTTTATAGTTAAGTGAATTCAATTAGATTAATTAGTTCCTTTCATTTTACAGCATCTTAGTAATCAGATTTCAATTTCATTTAGTTCTTAGAATATTTGGTGAACATTTGAGGAACTTGATTGTTGATGAACTCAGATCTGGTTTAGCTACACGATTTTAGGCTACCTGCATAAACTTTGCCGATATTCTTGAGATAAAAGACGAATCCCTGGGTTGATAAATTAATGTTAAACTAAGGTTGTTTTTAGGACATCTTTAGAGCCCAACATTTTGGCGTCGTTGTCGGGGATCGAACCCCCACAAAAAACTTCCAAAACCCATGGTTCGGTGATCACTGGAAGAAGCACTTTCATCGACGAAATCATAAAAAAAGGTGAATCTCAAGCTTCGGGTGGACCTAGGAAAGGACCCACCTGAATCCCTTAGGTATTAGTTTCACCAACTATAGCCCACGCTGAGATTCATAGAAAATCTAAAGGGACTGAGAAGAGTTTTCACAGATCTCCCACTGCTCAACCCCTTAGAAGAGGGAAGCTCTAATAATATGGAGGAGGAAATAGGAGAAACTAGCGGGTTTGCCAAGGCATACCCACCACTGCCACCTAATCCTGAGTCTCCTGCAAAAGAAGGAGGCATATCTGAAATCCCAGATAAAGGGAGTGCAATCAAAACCCTAGGAAGACCAAATAATCAACAATTTCAAATAGAATACCCAGATCAAGAACCTCCTAAAAAATTTTGGCACATTTTCGAACAAATGGCACAAGCAAATCAACAACAACCCCAGACCTCCATGCTAGAGTATCCAATAGTTGATCCAATTGCCAATGCCCCCATGAAAGCAATCCCCTTACAAAACCTTCCAACCTTCCATGGATTAATTTCAGAAGACTCGGATGCATTCTTATTTGAATTTGATGTCCTATGTACAGGGTATGAATACACCTCTGAACCCCAAAAATTAAAACTATTCCCCTCTACCCTGAAGGGATCATCCCTACGCTGGTTCATGGGATTGGAGGTGGAACCATCAATTCATGGGACTAGATGAAATAAACCTTCTTGTTAAAATATAAGGATTATTGCAGAACCAGAGACTTAAAGGATGAAATCTTTCAAGTGACTGCGAAAGAAAATTAATCACTAGAAGAATATGTCGAAAGATTTCAGTATAATTTACAAAGATCACCCTATGGTAGATTACCAGGTCCAGTACTCAAAGAAACTTTGATCAAGGGTATGAAATATGAATGGGTAGAAACATTAAATCTAATGGGGAAAGGTGACATTTATCAGGAAAGTTATGAAGATATTGTTTTATTGTGTATCAGGTGCTCACGAGGAAGTACACGGACCAGGTCAAGAATGCGGACGTCCCTCATAATAAATAACAATATCTCCAGTGGGGGTGTCTTGCGAGATGAAGTCAGTAATCTCCTAGAAAACTTTAAAACAGATATTTTGAGCACTCTGACTACACAATTGGATGTATTGTAGGCCAAACAGAAAAAGGTAGAGGCAGAAAAAAACTTGCCTATATTTTTCCATAGGTGCAGGAAGAAACACGGTCCAAGAGAATGCCCCTTGGATATAATTCGAGTCTATGCTATTTGCACCAAGGATCATGACACAGAAGACTGCCCATCACTTTTTGGATTAAAAGTTGTATTCAAAGAGGCAAAAGAAGAAACAGAACCATTATATATGATGGCTCAACGCTGTCAGTGGCAATCCCGGCCTCAAAATACATTTCAAGACTCTTCCTCTTTCTTTCCTGGATAGTACAATCAACAGCAGAATCCTAGACAATATAATCAATAGCAGAATCCTAGACAATATAATCAACAGCAGAATGTTGGCAGCACATGGCAGGGCCAACCATTTACTAATCGGAACTGGCAGCCCTAGCAATACCCACCTGCAATCCCCACTTGGAAAAACTAGCCTGCCACAAACCCCAACTGGAAAAATCAACCAACCACAAGTTCCAATTGGCCAAATTCACAATACACCACCTCACCCTGGAAAAATTCGAATAATACCTACCCTTCACAATGGCCTAACTCTGCCCAAAACCCAAATTGGAACCAGAACTGGCAGTGCCCCATGGGGATGAATAACCAACCTATGGGGATGACCTCTAAAACCCAACCTTCGTTACAAACTCCACTCCCATTGCCCCAATCAAAATTGCGCCATCAATTACTTTCCCAACCCCACTCGAATCCCAATAACAGACCAGCTCAGCTCATCCAGATTATGAAAAGTGGAGAAGGGGAAATCAATTCAGTAGGGTGCAATGAAATTCGGTTAAGATCAGGGCGCATCATCTCTCCTGAACAAAATGACATTCCCCAAGAACAAGGGAATGAAAAACAACCAGCAATAACACCTCCGACTATGGTAATAACAGAAGAAATCATGCAAGGGAGGAACACAGTCGAATCACAAGACTCTGATAAGGAAGCAATTCCCTCCCCTCCGTTCCTCGAAAGTCTGATGATAGCGAAACCCACCGTCTATCCTGACTCCGACATTGTAGGGGAACTCAGGAATTTATACATCAAAATTCCACTCCTGCAAGCCCTGTAAGACATACCAATCTACATAAAGACAATCAAAGAGCTATGTGGGAGGAAGCCCGTCCGAAAAATCAAAAATTCATCATCAACAGTTCATGTAGTGGGCGCCTTATCTGATCTAATTTTGGGTAGATAAACACCAGTTAAATATGCAGATCTGGGCAACCCCATAGTAACAGTGTAGATTCAGGGTTGTTCCTTTCCAAATACTCTAGTTGATTTGGGGGAAGCCATCAATATTCTAACTATGGAAACCTGCAATGCTCTGGGTCTTCACTCTTTCGACCCAACCCCGATTATGTTCAATTGGCCGATCGATCAGTGGTCAAACCACTCGGCACACTACATGATATAGCCATTTCAGTTGATTCTTGGGAATATCCCGCAAATTTTCTCATCATCAACCCAAAAAGTGGACTTGAAGGGCATCCATTGATATTGGGCAGACCATGGCTCACGACAACTGATGCGTACATAGGCTGTTGATCGAGTACAATGACAATTACTAGAGGAGGGGTTACAAGGAATCTCATCTTATATCCCCCAACCAAACCTAGTCCAATGGTTGTATACCCGCAATTGCCACCACCACGATATCCTGAGAAGGATCTATGTGCCMCACTAACGATGGAAGAARCCCTCMAGCACAAAAATTAGCTATAATATGATGTAATCAGTGGGTTTATTAACAACCCAACCGTTGTAAGTAACCTDACATGCYAGATGCTCCAAGTTGTTCTAGAYTRTGAAGMAYAGGGAGACCCACTGGAAGATCTAATGGMACAACAGATTTCAACTACYRYTGTTCACAATAGMAAATCTRTTGAGATCGCATCAGGGAAGWCTCTGAACTTTAATGCCAACCTAGAAGAGMAACAACAAMAMAAGCTAATCCAAACTCTCTCTAAATACCARCAAGATTTTGCCCGRGAATACTCTRATATGAAAGGTATTGATCCACAACTCTKYACACACCACATTTATATTGAGAAAGACTCTCGACCTATCCGACAACAGCAWAGAAGACTGAACCCCCACCTCATAGATATTGTTMAAGAAGAACTAAAAAAGTTGTTGGAYGCAGATTTTATATACCCTATCTCAGATARTCGATGGGTTTCCCCATTAGTCATCRTCCCAAAGAAAAACRGGAAGTAGYGAATCTGCGTTGATTACAGGGAACTAAACAAAGCTACTCAAAAAGATCATTTTCTATTACCTTTCATCGATCCGGTCCTAGATACCTTGGCAGGGAAGAAATTCTTCTCTTTCCTAGACGGTTTCAATGGCTATAATCAGATCTAGATTACCCTAGAAGATCATAATAAAATGACATTCACATGTCCCTGGGGTACGTTTGCAAACAAAGTATTTCCCTTCAAACTCTATAATGCTCCAGCTACATTCCAAAGGGCCATTCTGAGCATATTCAGTGATCTGATTAGCGAAGGGCTCGAAGTCTACATGGATGATTTTACCCCATATGGCAATGATTTCGATCAAGCCTTGACTAATCTGGAGAAGGTATTAGAATGGTGCATCGCTACCAGGTTATGCTTAAGCCATGAAAAATTTCACATGATGATGACAGAAGGTGTGGTATTAGGGCATTACATTTCTGCAGATGGAATTAGGGTAGATCCAGCAAAAATTGAGGTAATTCTTAATCTACCTACTCCACACACACAAACTAAGGTACGTAGTTTTCTTGGTGCTTTAGGATACTATCGCAGATTTATGCCAAATTTTTCAAAAACTATTGCGCCCTTACATGCTTTGACAGGAAATATAGAATTCCAATGGTCTGACAAATGCGATGTGGCTTTTGCAGGACTCAAGAAACTGATCTCAACAGCGCCAGTGTTGATGGGACCTAATTGGAAAATACCATTTCAAATTTCCACCGACGCCTCAGACATTGCCATAGGTGTTGTTCTGGGATAGGAAGAATAAAAGAAACCCTACTCCATTTATTTCATTAGAAAGAATCTAACTCTAGCCGAACTGAATTATAAAGTAACAGAGAAAGAGTTCTTTGTTGTTATACATGCCATCAATAAATTTCGTCATTATATAACAAGATATCCAGTTATTTTGTATATTGATCATTCGGTCATTAGATATCTAGATAATAAACCAATTACTAATGGACGGGTCACTCAATGGTTGTTATTATTACAGGAATTTGATATTACCATCAAATATCGATCTGGGAGAGAAAATCTTGTTGCAGACTTCTTGTCCTGATTCCCAAAAATAGACGACTCATTAACAACTGAGGATCAATTCTCGGATGAGAATTTGTTTGTTGTCGACACAAAACCACCTTAGTACGCTGATGTAGAAAAATTTCTAGCAGCGGGAAGATTACCGACACATTTATCATCCAAGGAAAGACAACCAATCGTCGAGCATAGCACACGATTCACTTGGAGCAGTGGATATATTTTCCACACAGGAGCTGATCTCCAGATCCGACGATGTGTATGAGAGGATGAAATCTATGACATACTGAAGGTAGGACATGACAAGCCCTGTGGGGGGCATTTTGTAGACCGCATGATTGGACACAAAATCTTACAGATGGGCTATTACTGGCCCTCAATATTCATAGATGCCAAGAAATATGTCCAGACATGAGACAGCTACCAGCAGAAGGGGAAACCAGGTCAGGCTAATGAAATGCCCTTGAAAACACAACTAGTTGTAGAACCATTTGAAAGATGGGTGCTGGACTTCGTCAGCCCCTTTAATCCAAAGTCAAATCAAAAGCCCTATATTCTTGTTGCAACATACTACATGAACAAATGGGTAGAGGCAGAATCTTTACCAAATGCAACAGAAGAAGTAGTCATCAAATTCATTTTTAAATTGTTTGTACGGTATGGACTACCTAGAGAAATAATTACTGATGGAGGGTCACAATTAATTTTCCCATAAAGAATAGGGGGTCTCATTACGAGCCAACCTACCACGATCATAGGATACTAAAGTAAGTGACATTCCCACTATGTCTACCACACCAGGGCAATGGCCTTTGACATATTTTTGTCAAAGGACAAGAGGTCCCATCACAAGTTGGCTTGTTCACTTTCATTACAATCTAGTGAGTGGCATTATCATCATCTGGCCACCAAACCAGGATAATGGTCTTCTTGGGAAAAGACAATTCAAATATTTATTAAAGACTAAAAATAAATTCATATACAAATAAAAAAATATATGCAATAAGAATCTTTTTTTCTCATAAAAGAATAGGGGGTCTCATCACGAGCCAACCTACCAGGATCATAGGATACTAACGAAAGTGACATTCCCACTATGGCTACCACACCAGGGTAATGGTATTTAACACTTTTTTTTTCAAAGGACAAGAGGTCTCATCATGAGCTGGCTTGTTCACTTACGTTACAATCTAGTGAGTGGCATTATCACCATCTAGCTACCAAACAAGGATAATGGTATTTTTTTAGAAAAAGATGATTTGTATGTTTATGAAGGATATGGGCTCATCTATGGGTTAAAAGGAAACCCTGCCGAGGCTATGGACGCCTGTGGGTAGAAGTGGCTCTACCTATGGTATGGAATATTATCTCAAAATACCAAGTTTTTTAGTGTCTCTAGATCTCCTTTACGCAAAAAAAAATGAGGCTATCATATCAGTTATACTCAATCACCGGGAAAAGTCACAATATTATGTTATGTGGATTATTAAAAAAAATATAATGAACAGACTTAATTTATTTTTGATTGATCTCTCCATAAATCATTTTTGCACATAGGTGTACTAACTTTATAAATTCCACACATCAAATGACTATCGTTTAAATGATTTTTGGTGGCATGTGTCTTTTGATAATTATATTTGATTATCCCTATCAGCGGCGGCGAAGAAATCATTACCTCTCACCCGAAATAACCACACTCAGTTGACTTGGGAAACTTTGATTGAGGGAAATAGACCTCCATAATTGGATCAAGCGACCACCACCCAAAGGGAAATTTCACCACCTCAGATTGAAGTTGAACCAGAACCTGCCCAAACTAGTGAAGGAAATATTTCACCACCTCAAACTGAAGTTGAAGTAGACACTGCTCAAATTACTGAGGCCTAGACCTCACAGACACAGGCAGTAACAAAAATAAAGAAGAGAACAATGGTTTCTCTTAGATCCCCCCTAGGACAAGGAAGAGAATCAAACAAATTCGGGAAATAACTGAAGCAGTTCAGGATGCAATAGAGCACCCTGAAGAACCTCAGAATGTCATGGAACAACCTTTACAGGAAAATATTTAAGACATTGACCAAGCAGGACAGACAGCACAAAAATATAATCAGGGAGACACCCAACCCGCATCAAAGCACATGGAAAAACACTTTTTTAAGGGTTATGAGTTAGAAATGGCTCAGGTTCTGGGGAACTTAGGTACCTCAACTGACAGAGATGAACATAACCTACAAAAAGAACCAGAACCAGGCTCCTCTTCAAAACTTGTTGACGACTTTCCTGACACTGAAATGTCCTTTCCAGATGACACAGCACAAGAGGAAATTATTTTTGAAGAAAGAAACTCCCCTGAGCAGACAGAGCACTTGGAAGAAACAAAGGGACAACCATCTGTTGAACGAAATGAAGAAGACCTCGAGATCCCCCATAAACAGAAATCAGACAAAATCCAGAAACAAATTAGGAAATTAAAGAAAGAAAACAAAGTGTTGAAGAAGAAGGCTAAGAGGGTTGTAAGATTAAAGAAGAAAGTGGAAAAGCTCAAGGAGATTATCAAAGAATTGAGAAAACAATTGGAACTGGCAGACAAGATCCACAAGAGCAAGAAAAACAAAAGGGGCAGGATGCAAGGAAGAAACCTGCATCCTAAGAAAGCATCTAGTACAAATTCTGTAGGAATACAGATAGATCCTGAGGAAGTAATGGTAGAAGAAGTAACAGTTCATGATGAAGATGTAATTCTTGAAGAAACACAAGAGATGGTTGATATTGAGATACAGACAGACACTTTGGTTTTAGAGGAAACAACTCGATTTTTTGAGAAAAATGCTACTATTAGGAGACTGGAGGAAGAACTACTGCAGTCCCAGCAAACCCTAACTCAAAACAGAGGCGAATTGTTGACGATAACAGGGCAATTTCAGGAATAGAGTATTATCATGAATAGGCTAGAGGCAGATCTTGCACAGACCCAGCACGCACTAATTTTCTCCAGAGAAGAAGTAAATGAATATCAAACATCCCAGTCCCGGGCACAGGGTGCCATCATTCATGAGCTAAAAGAAGAATTGGAACAAGCCCAGAAAGCATTGATTCAATCCAGAGAGGAGATGAGTGTTATGGAAGAACACCAAACATCTCAATCTCAGGTACAGAGTGTCATCATCGATAGACTAAGAATAGAACTTACACAAGTACAACAAGCATTGGTCCAACACCAACAGGAAATGGTAACTAGGACTGAATATCAAAGGGTTTTCAACGAATTGAAAGATATGAAAACAACAGAGGGTAAAACTTATACTGCGCTTACCAGAGCCCAAGAGAAGACCAAAAAGGTGCAAACCCAATTGGAAGAATCTTTGGAGCAAATCAAACACATATGTGATGTCTATTATGATGCCATCAATTGTAGAGCCCCTGCCACTAATTATGTTTTATTCTTGCTGGAGCGGTATCTATTGTTGACAGTGAAGGCCATTAGAGCAGGTAAACCCATTTCATTTGCCACTGTTCTAGAATTTATTTCATGTTTCAGAGATCAGGAAGAGAAGGTACAATACCTTCTGTGTGAATCTCAAGCTTCGGGTGGACCTAGGAAAGGACCCACCTGAATCCCTCAGGTAGTAGTTTCACCAACTACAGCCCACACTGAGATTCATAGAAAATATAAAGCTACTGAGAAGAGTTTTCAAAACACAGATCTCCCACCGCTCAACCCCTTAGAAGAGGGAAGCTCTAATAATATGGAGGAGGAAATAGGAGAAACTAGTGGGTTTGCCAAGGCATACCCACCACTGCCACCTAATCCTGAGTCTCCTGCAAAAGAAGGAGGCATATCTGAAATCCCAGATAAAGGGAGTGCAGTCAAAACCCTAGGAAGACCAAATAATCAACAATTTCAAATAGAATACCCAGATCAAGAACCTCCTAAAAAAAATTGGCACATTTTCGAACAAATGGCACAAGCAAATCAACAACAACCCCAGACCTCCATGCTAGAGTATCCAATAGTTGATCCAGTTTCCAATGCCCCCATGAAAGAAATCCCCTTACAAAACCTTCCAACCTTCCATGGATTAATTTCAGAAAACCCAGATGCATTCTTATTTGAATTTGATGTCCTATGTAGAGGGTATGAATACACCTCTGAACCTCAAAAATTAAAACTATTCCCCTCTACCTTGAAGGGAGCATCCCTACACTGGTTCATGGGATTGGAGGTGGAACCATCAATTCATGGGACTAGATGAAACAAAACTTCTTGTTAAAATATAAGGATTATTGCAGAACCAGAGACTTAAAGGATGAAATCTTTCAAATGACTGTGAAAGAAAATGAATCACTAGAAGAATATTTTGAAAGATTTCAGTATAATTTGCAAAGATCACCCTATGGTACATTACAAGGTCCAGTACTCAAAGCAACTTTTATGAAGGGTATGAAAGATGAATGGGTAGAAACATTAAATCTAATGGGGAAAGGTGACATTTATCAGGAAAGTTATGAAGATGTTGTTTTATTGTGTATCAGGTGCTCACGAGGAACTACACGGACCAGGTCAGGAATGTGGACGTCCATCATAATAAATAACAATATCTCCAGTGGGGGTGTCATGCGAGTTGAAGTCAGTAATCTCCTAGAAAACTTTAAAACAGATATTTTGAGAACTCTGACTACACAATTGGATGTATTGTAGGCCAAACAGAAAAAGGTAGAGGCAGAACAAACCTTGGCTATATTTTTCCATAGGTGCAGGAAAAAACACGGCCCAAGAGAATGCCCCTTGGATATAATTCAAGTCTGTTCTATTTGCACCAAGGATCATGACACAAAAGACTGCCCATCACTTTTTGGATTAAAAGTTGTATTCAACGAGGCAAAAGAAGAAACAAAACCATTATATATGATGGCTCAACGCTGTCAGTGGCAATCCCGGCCTCAAAATACATTTCAAGACTCTTCCTCTTTCTTTCCTGGATAGTACAATCAACAGCAAAATCCTGGACAATATAATCAACAGCAGAATGTTGGCAGCACATGGCAGGGCTAGCCATTTACTAATCAGAACTTGTAGCCCTAGCAATACCCACCTGCAATCCCCACTTGGAAAAACTAGCCTGCCACAAACCCCAACTGGAAAAATCAACCAACCACAAGTTCCAATTGGCCAAATTCACAATACACCACCTCACCCTGGAAAAATTCGAATAATACCTACCCTTCACAATGGCCTAACTCTGCCCAAAACCCAAATTGGAACCAGAACTGGCAGTGCCCCATGGGGATGAATAACCAACCTATGGGGATGACCTCTAAAACCCAACCTTCGTTACAAACTCCACTCCCATTGCCCCAATCAAAATTGCGCCATCAATTACTTTCCCAACCCCACTCGAATCCCAATAACAGACCAGCTCAGCTCATCCAGATTATGAAAAGTGGAGAAGGGGAAATCAATTCAGTAGGGTGCAATGAAATTCGGTTAAGATCAGGGCGCATCATCTCTCCTGAACAAAATGACATTCCCCAAGAACAAGGGAATGAAAAACAACCAGCAATAACACCTCCGACTATGGTAATAACAGAAGAAATCATGCAAGGGAGGAACACAGTCGAATCACAAGACTCTGATAAGGAAGCAATTCCCTCCCCTCCGTTCCTCGAAAGTCTGATGATAGCGAAACCCACCGTCTATCCTGACTCCGACATTGTAGGGGAACTCAGGAATTTATACATCAAAATTCCACTCCTGCAAGCCCTGTAAGACATACCAATCTACATAAAGACAATCAAAGAGCTATGTGGGAGGAAGCCCGTCCGAAAAATCAAAAATTCATCATCAACAGTTCATGTAGTGGGCGCCTTATCTGATCTAATTTTGGGTAGATAAACACCAGTTAAATATGCAGATCTGGGCAACCCCATAGTAACAGTGTAGATTCAGGGTTGTTCCTTTCCAAATACTCTAGTTGATTTGGGGGAAGCCATCAATATTCTAACTATGGAAACCTGCAATGCTCTGGGTCTTCACTCTTTCGACCCAACCCCGATTATGTTCAATTGGCCGATCGATCAGTGGTCAAACCACTCGGCACACTACATGATATAGCCATTTCAGTTGATTCTTGGGAATATCCCGCAAATTTTCTCATCATCAACCCAAAAAGTGGACTTGAAGGGCATCCATTGATATTGGGCAGACCATGGCTCACGACAACTGATGCGTACATAGGCTGTTGATCGAGTNATATAGCCATTTCAGTTGATTCTTGGGAATATCCCGCAAATTTTCTCATCATCAACCCAAAAAGTGGACTTGAAGGGCATCCATTGATATTGGGCAGACCATGGCTCACGACAACTGATGCGTACATAGGCTGTTGATCGAGTGTAATGAAAATTACTAGAGGAGGGGTTACAAGGAATCTCATCTTATATCCCCCAACCAAACCTAGTCCAATGGTTGTATACCCGCAATTGTCACCACCACGATATCCTGAGAAGGATCTATGTGCCCCACTAACGATGGAAGAAGCCCTCAAGCACAAAAATTAGCTATAATATGATGTAATCAGTGGGTTTATTAACAACCCAATCGTTGTAAGTAACATGACATGCCAGATGCTCCAAGTTGTTCTAGACTATGAAGCACAGGGAGACCCACTGGAAGATCTAATGGAACAAGAGATTTCAACTACCGCTATTCACAATAGCAAATCTATTGAGATCGCATCAGGTAGGTCTCTGAACTTTAATGCCAACCTAGAAGAGCAACAACAACAAAAGCTAATCCAAACTCTCTCTAAATACCAGCAAGATTTTGCCTGGGAATACTCTGATATGAAAGGTATTGATCCACAACTCTGCACACACCACATTTATATTGAGAAAGACTCTCGACCTATCCGACAATAGAAAAGAAGACTGAACCCCCACCTCATAGATATTGTTAAAGAAGAAATAAAAAAGTTGTTGGACGCAGATTTTATATACCCTATCTCAGATAGTCGATGGGTTTCCCCATTAGTCATCGTCCCAAAGAAAAATGGGAAGTAGTGAATCTGCGTTGATTACCGAGAACTAAACAAAGCTACTCAAAAAGATCATTTTCTATTACCTTTCATCGATCCGGTCCTAGATACCTTGGCAGGGAAGAAATTCTTCTCTTTCCTAGACGGTTTGAATGGCTACAATCAGATCTAGATTACCCTAGAAGATCAGGATAAAATGACATTCACATGTCCCTGGGGTACGTTTGCCTACAAAGTATTTCCCTTCGAACTCTATAATGCTCCAACTACATTCCAAAGGGCCATTCTGAGCATATTCAGTGATCTGATTAGCGAAGGGATCGAAGTCTACATGGATGATTTTACCCCATATGGCAATGATTTCGATCAAGCCTTGACTAATCTGGAGAAGGTATTAGAACGGTGCATCGCTACCAGGTTGTGCTTAAGCCACGAAAACTGTCACATGATGATGACAGAAGGTGTGGTATTAGGGCATTACATTTCTGCAGATGGAATTAGGGTAGATCCAGCAAAAATTTAGGTAATTCTTAATCTACCTACTCCACACACACAAACTAAGGTACGTAGTTTTCTTGGTGCTTCAGGATACTATTGCAGATTTATGCCAATTTTTTCAAAAAATCTTGCGCCCTTACATGCTTTCACAGGAAATATAGAATTCCAATGGTCTGACAAATGCGATGTGGCTTTTGCAGGACTCAAGAAACTGATCTCAACAGCGCCAGTGTTGAGGGAACCTAATTGGAAAATACCATTTCAAATTTCCACCGACGCCTCAGACATTACCATAGGTGTTGTTCTGAGACAGGAAGAATAAAAGAAACCCTACTCCATTTATTTCATTAGAAAGAATCTAACTCTAGTCGAACTGAATTATACAGTAATAGAGAAAGAGTTCTTTGTTGTTATACATGCCATCAATAAATTTCGTCATTATATAACAACATATCCAGTTATTTTGTATATTGATCATTCTGTCATTAGATATCTAGATAATAAACCAATTACTAATGGACGGGTCACTCGATGGTTGTTATTATTGGAGGAATTTGATATTACCATCAAATATCAATCTGGGAGAGAAAATCTTGTTGCAGACTTCTTGTCCTGATTCCCAAAAATAGACGACTCATTAACAACTGAGGATCAATTCTCGGATGAGCATCTGTTTGTTGTCGACACAAAACCACCTTGGTACGCTGATGTAGCAAACTATCTAGCAGCGGGAAGATTACCGACACATTTATCATCCAAGGAAAGACAACTAATCGTCGAGCATAGAACACGTTTCACTTGGATCAGTGGATATATTTTCCACACAGGAGTTGATCTCCAGATCCGACGATGTGTATAAGAGGATGAAATCTATGACATACTGAAAGCAGGACATGAAAAGCCCTGTGGGGCGCATTTTTCAGACCGCAGGACTGGACACAAAATCTTACAGATGGGCTATTACTGGCCCTCAATATTCATAGATGCCAAGAAATATGTCCAGACATGAGACAGCTACCAGCAGATGGGGAAACCAAGTCAGGCTGATGAAATGCCCTTGAAAATACAACTAGTTGTAGAACCATTTGAAAGATGGGTGTTGGACTTCGTCAGCCCCTTTAATCCAAAGTCAAATCAAAAGCCCTATATTCTCATTGCAACGGACTACATGAACAAATGGGTAGAGGCAGAAGCTTTACCAAATGCAATAGAAGAAGTAGTCATCAAATTCATTTTTAAATTGTTTGTACGGTATGGACTACCTAGAGAAATAATTATTGATGGAGGGTCACAATTTACAGGCCATAGAATCACAACCACCCTGGATAGCTATCACATCAAGAACAGAGTTACTTCTCCATACCATCCACAAGAAAACGGGCAGGTAGAAAGCACCAATAAGGTCCTACAGGAAATTCTGACGAAGACTGTCTCAACAAACCACCTTGGTACGCTGATGTAGCAAACAATCTAGCAGCGGGAAGATTACCGACACATTTATCATCCAAGGAAAGACAACTAATCGTCGAGCATAGAACATGATTCACTTGGATCAGTGGATATATTTTCCACACAGGAGCTGATCTCCAGATCCGACGATGTGTATAAGAGGATGAAATCTATGACATACTGAAAGCAGGATAGGACAAGCCCTGTGGGGCGCATTTTGTAGACCGTAGGACTGGACACAAAATCTTACAGATGGGCTATTACTGGCCCTCAATATTCATATATGCCAAGAAATATGTCCAGACATGAGACAACTACCAGCAGATGGGGAAACCAAGTGAGGCTGATGAAATGCCCTTGAAAATAGAACTAGTTGTAGAACCATTTGAAAGATGGGTGCTGGACTTCGTCAGCCCCTTTAATCCAAAGTCAAATCAAAAGCCCTATATTCTCATTGCAACGGACTACATGAACAAATGGGTAGAGGTAGAAGCTTTACCAAATGCAACAGAAGAAGTAGTCATCAAATTCATTTTTAAATTGTTTGTACGGTATGGACTACGTAGAGAAATAATTATTGATGGAGGGTCACAATTTACAGGCCATAGAATCACAGCCACCCTGGATAGCTATCACATCAAGAACAAAGTTACTTCTCCATACCATCCACAAGAAAACGGGCAGGTAGAAAGCACCAATAAGGTCCTAGAGGAAATTCTGACGAAGATTGTCTCAACAAACCACCTTGGTATGCTGATGTAGCAAACTATCTAGAAGCGGGAAGATTACCGACACATTTATCATCCAAGGAAAGACAACTAATTGTTGAGCATGGAACACGATTCACTTGGATCAGTGGATATATTTTCCACACAGGAGATGATCTCCAGATCCGACGATGTGTATAAGAGGATGAAATCTATGACATACTGAAAGCAGGACATGACAAGCCCTCTGGGGCGCATTTTGCAGACCGCAGGACTGGACACAAAATCTTACAGATGGGCTATTACTGGCCCTCAATATTCATAGATGACAAGAAATATGTCCAGACATGAGACAGCTACCAACAGATGGGGAAACCAAGTCAGGCTGATGAAATGCCCTTGAAAATACAACTAGTTGTAGAACCATTTGAAAGATGGGTGTTGGACTTCGTCAGCCCCTTTAATCCAAAGTCAAATCAAAAGCCCTATATTCTCATTACAACGGACTACATGAACAAATGGGTAGAGGCAGAAGCTTTACCAAATGAAACAGAAGAAGTAGTCATCAAATTCATTTTTAAATTGTTTGTACAGTATGGACTACCTAGAGAAATAATTATTGATGGAGGGTCACAATTTATAGGCCATAGAATCACAGCCACCCTGGATAGCTATCACATCAAGAACAGAGTTACTTCTCCATACCATCCACAAGAAAACGGGCAGGTAGAAAGCACCAATAAGGTCCTAGAGGAAATTCTGACGAAGACTGTCTCAACAAACCGATAGAATTGGGCTACTGAGCTCCCAAATGCCTTATGGGCCTATCGTACAACCTGGCATAATACCACTGGCTACTCTCCGTATCATCTAGTCTATGGTAAAGAACCCATATTCCCAATCGAATTCGAGATCAAGACCCTAAGAATGGCCCAGGAAATTGGACTAAATCTAACATAAGCACATAAACAACGCCTTCAGCGACTCAACGAATTGGATGAATCACGCTTGTCTGTTGTGGAGAACACATCTATTATCCAGCGACAGAGAGCAACCTGGCATGACAAGCATATCAAGAAGAAATCATTCAAGAAAGGTGACTGGGCACTCCTCTATGATTCCAGGTTTCAGGACTTTCTTGGGAAATTATAGACACGATGGCTAGGGCCATATGAAATTAATGAAGTCCATGATAATGGCACAATTACCTTGATCACCATTGATGGGTCTAGATCACCCTTTCTGGTCAATGGACATCGGCTGCGACTTTACCACTAGCCACCTTCAAAAGACTATTTCTATCACGAAGCAAGTAAAGAACCTACGATGCAGATTTTGGCTGGTTGGGAAGGTAACCCAGCCACTCCAACTCCATAAATGATACATTTTGTTTATATTGTATATACTGTACATAGTTTTCCAACTGAGTGCTTATTTTTTTTTCGTTTGTTTTATAAAAAGTCATCTAGGAAAAAAGAATCAGGACAGATAATTACAATTAGCACCTTTTTCTATTCCATACTCCCGTTTCTTTTCATCATACAGACTTTCTATGTTACATGTTCATGATGATGTTGTTCCATTTTGAATGGAACAATGTTTGTTCCTTTCTCACACTCCTACTATTCCTTTTTTAATGGAACAATTGTTGTTCCTTTTTCGTGCAACTGTTGTTCCTTTTTGAACAGAACAACTGTTGTCCCTTTTCGCGTAACTGTTGTTCTTTTTTTTTCGCGCAACTGTTGTTCCTTTTTGAACGGAACAACTGTTGTTCCTTTTTCGCGCACCTGTTGTTCCTCTATGAATGGAACAACCTATGTTCCTTTTTCGCGCAACTGTTGTTCCTTTTTGAATGAAACAACTGCTGTCCCTTTTCGCGTAACTGTTGTTCCTTTTTTTTTTCGCGCAACTGTTGTTCCTTTGTGAACGGAACAACTCATGTTCCTTTTTCGCACGCTTGCTATTCCTTTTTGAATGAAACAATTGTTGTTCATTTTCGCGTGATTGTTGTTCCCTTCTTTACAATTCAAATGCTAGCCATTCCTCTGTAAGTGTGGCTTTCATCAATTAATTTTTACTAGCACTATTTTTAATCATCATCACAATGATTTGTCATTATTTTTTCGATGGTCCCTCACACCTTATCAAAAATATTTTTGAGGACTAATCTCTCTAAAATATCTTAAACTTTGTTCATAATCGATTACCACCATAAATTGTTTCTTTCCCTTATATATACAAATATTCCTGAATGATATCCTACCTCTATATTATAAGAAGTCTTCAGCACACTTTTACTTGGCATCTCTATACTTCCTTATACCATCCCTTACTCTTAAGGAGTTGATGAGCCTCCCTAAATAAACACTCAAGAAAAAAACAAAAAACAAAAACATATATATATAATATAATATAATTTTCCCATAAAGAATATGGGGTCTCATTACGAGCCAACTGTTGACCCAAAAATCTGCTCTGGGCTCAACATGGTGTTTTACACAGTTACTTCTCCATAAAATTCCCTTGTTGCTATGGTTCCAGTCAAAGACAGTGGCGGGGGTCATAGTTACTATGGCCTCTGCCCTTG